>CM041799.1:35863887-36023886 GCA_023376895.1 Aspiorhynchus laticeps | reverse complement strand
CCTCTGTAGCACTAGTGCCAAGTGCAAAAAAAAAGTTAATATACAGCCCTGTTCACCATATTATATTCTTGCTACATACACACAAATCTATCTTCTGGGTCTAAATGTCTTCAAAAAAACAAAAAAAGAACCAGAACTCTTGCCACAAAATTCTGCACAGAAAAGCATAAAATAGCGCTTTTTAGTTCATGCCAATCAATGATCTCCGCCCCTCACCTTAACACACATCACATCTGTACAGAATACGGTAAAATTCCTTCTTTGACATCCACCACTGATACAGAGCAGACTAGGTTTAAATTGCAGTGTGTGCATGTCTGCAGGATGTCAGTAGCTACCTATTATTATTATTTCTCCGACCGGACAGAGTGAGAGCGGACATATGGCCTCAAATCACACAGACACGCAAAACACACAGTCAGAAGAGGATGAGCCAGCCAAGTGCAGACAAGACTATGCTCCGGATAGCAGTAATAAATCTTGGACTGGGATTGGCTGTGACAGTTCAGATGCTATCAGACAGTCAGTGGTCAACCAGTATAACTAACCGAGCAACATGACAGGGATCATCCATAATGCAAACATACACACTCATTATAACGTTCACATACACATCTACACTGACAGGGGTTATTTCTGTGGAAATATAGGAAAATAGAGAGAGAAGGAGATACAGTCTGACAGAAAACAGGTAATAAGTGACTCAGTGACAATGAACAGAGTATAGCCTTAGGCTATCACACTCTAACATACACACACACACACACACACAATTTTTTTAAAAATGGTGATTGAGATAAAAAATGATTAACCTGAACATAACCTACATTATTATCTGTTATCTATACAATTCATGATCGATAAGAAGCAAACTATAATTTCAACCTTCTAAAATCTCCTGACAACACAAGTCTTCTCCGCAAGCACAGATATGGCTTTACTGAGACCCAAACACTCCATTTGTCATTGTTTTACTGTCATCAGCTGATTTATGAGTTAGAGAGATCAGGAAAAGGGGAACACATGCTCTCTGACCTTTTGATTGGTGCTAAAAGGATCGGGAGACCAGAGGGTAATAGAACATTATGGAATCACTCGCCTCATTGGCTCTCAGGAAGAGGAGAGCTATACATGCAAGGCTGTTGCCAAGGAAACAGTCGCTGAACTTCGTTTTAAAGTGAATGATGAATACACTCCGAGCAGATCCTCCGCAGATTATCTATTGCTCCATGGTTCATTGGGCCTACATACTTAAGTTATAGGACTAATGATGGGCGAAGTACACAAATCCAGTACTTGAGTAGAAGTTCAGATATACCCTGATAAAAGTAAAAAAAAAGTACTTGATTTTTTATGTACTTAAAAAGGACTGAACAATGTTTATTATTTATTCTAGCCAGCACTATTCAATAAGTAAGATTAATGGATGCAGACATTAAATATACATTGGATTTGCAAGTACACAAACATTTAATTATTCTATACAAAAACGTGCCTTAAATAACTTCAGTATACTAAAATATTAAGTTACTGACAAAGAAAAGGTGTGCAAATAAGTAAAAATAACAAGATATATCTCTGTCTTATAGTATTTAGAAAATAAGTAGGTAATAACACAATGTGTGTACAGTATTGTGCAGACATCAGTAGGCAAGTGTGTTAACATTTTGAGAAGAATGCTATGGAAACATACACGTTTTATATAATTTGGGCATTACTGTAATTTGCGTTATTTATAGTAACCAACAGTATAGACAAATGTGGGCATGTGAATGAATCAACTTTTTTTTTTGTTATCAACAATTTTTTAATTTTTTTTCACACAGAACACAACATAATATCCAAAATACAACAAAACAAAACAACAGACACATACTCAACATCTCAAGGTCCAATCAAAAGGGAGGGGGAGAGGGAAGGACAACAAGAACACAAAAGTCACTCCTTTATATAATCACGTATATTCAACAAAAAACACTGCCAAGCATCAATGGTCGAAGGCCTGGCCCCACCGACTCGCGCCGTTGTACATTCACACAATTTGCAGGAGGCTACGGATCCAATATGTTTTTCTACACATGTGTGGTGTAAACCAGTTCTGGATTATTGTCTTCTTCACAGCTGTAAAACCAGCAAACAACATTCTCTTTTGCATTGAACTAATACAGAGACCAGAATCATCATTACGAAGACACAAACTTGGGTTAACAGACCAATCAGTTCGCAGTAATGATGACAAAACCAGGTTTACATGTGTCCATAGACTGATGATGACAGGACATTCCCAAAACATATGCAGAAAAGTGCCTGATGATGTAGTGTTACATATATGGCAGTTCAAATTTGACTGCAGTTTCATTTTAAATCTTTTGTAAGGAGTTATGTATGCTCTATGAATGACTTTGAAGTGAATAAGACGATGAGCCAGATTTTTAGATGTTAAACTGAGATTAGACCACACCCTCTCCCAGTCGACAGATAAATTAAGGTCAGATAATTCCCTAGAATCAACATTTTTGAACGAATTGGAATGATTCAAATTCATGCATTTCATACCATCTATTTTATAGGCTTGAACTAGCTCGCCCCATCACAGCAGATTTAGTTCCTAAATAACTGACAATCATCACCCCAAATATAATTATCATTTACAATAATCAATACTAGAATTCGGCATTAGTAACTTGTCCTGCCATCAGTCGCTCACTCAAGTTCCGAGATCAAATCTCCTGAAGAAAATTATATTATATTATAATAATAGAAACATAAATATCACACAAGCAAGAGTGCTGCTCCAAATATCATATTAGCAACAAGGCTTTGTTTGAGCCATAAGCAATACGCTGCAGGCACAGGTGATTACAGCCCTGCTATACACACCAACTGCACAAACCGTGAAAAGACCAGTGCTGTTGGATGGACTGTATATCAGCACTGCAAGTGGAGGCAATTTTTCAGTGAGTCTTCATAGAAGTTACCTCGTTGCGCCAAAACATCACTTTGCTCGCACACTGGAATGATTATTTCTCCTTCATGTGACATTGTATATCACTATATACATCACTGTGGTGCATATCACTGATGAAAATGTGAGTGGTGCTTGCTGTGGCAAACTTAGGTGTAGGGTTGGTATATGGTGATAGAAAATACGGTTTGTACAGTATAAAAACAACTACATCAATGGAGAGTCCCAATAAACCATAAAAACAATGTGTGTGTGTGTGTTTGTGTGTGTGTGTGTGTGTGTGTGTGTGTGAGAGTGCATTGGTTTAAAGGTGTGAGGTGATTAAGTGCTGTATGGTTGCTAGGGTCCTCTAAATGGTTGTCAGGGAGTGGCTAGATATACTAGTTGCAATTCAGAGCCCATTTCCTTTTCTAATTGACTTTTGTCTCTACGATGTTCTGTTCCAGAGGTAATCCTATCATTATTTTTCAATGGATGTCTATGAGGTGGTTGCTAGGGTGCTGTATCTGGTTGCTAGGGCATGGCTAGGAATTTGGTATGTCACTACTTATTAGCTGCTTGCTAGGCTAAGTCAACTGAGGCCACGACCAAGTCTCTATGACATCCTGATATGGAGACATAATCTCACAGATTCCTTGTCAATGTTACATGTTCAGCCTTTTTTTTTTTTTTTTTTTTTTTTTGTCAGGACTTTTTCATAGTATGTCTGATCACTTATTACAGTTTTTCTCAGTCGCTTTGGTGCATTTCTCACATCACTATTTACATTTGCACAACAGTTAATGCATTTCTCAAAACAATTAGTACAAACTGCAAAACCTAGTTGATAACCTGCAAAAGCGTGTCACTTGCTCAAAATGGATAGCTCATTCCTCAAAAGCAAGTATTCATGTCAATGAAAGTGTCAGTGTCATCAAGATGAAAAGTCCTGACACCATTGTTTATGAACAAGATAGTCAAATGGCTTTGTCATGTTTTCATTATGACAGTTTACTCTGTAAATGTTTTCCAATACAAAAAAGTCAGATTTTGGTGACACTTCCTGAAAATGCTCAAGACAGCACTATATACTATTGGCACAGCCATTTGAAAACTACAGTAAAGTTAGACATTACTGTATTTAGTGAGGTATCTGAGTACAAGACACTGAATATGTATGTTTCACATTTTTACTGCATATGCTCTTTGCAATTCTAATTTGTTCACAGCATTGTGCAAAAGAATAAATACACCCTTATTTACAACAAACATAAACTCCCTTTGGGTAGTGCTGTGCACAACTGTAAACAATATTGCAGTACATATTGGAACTGAACATACAACATACATAGTACTGTAAATCATTTATGCACATCCAGACGTTCCTCTCTGTCTGGCCACATAGTTTCATCTACATCACAGCGAATATCATCTCTTGCAATGCAGCGAGGAAAGTATCTCCTCAAGTGGCGAATCCACCCTCTGCAGGACTCTGCTGTGATGTCATCACATGCTGCATCCATGGCCACTAGCAGGGCCATTTGGGTATGTGGATGCCGGTCATATACCTTCCACCTCCAGGAAGAGAAAAAATCCTCTATTGGATTTAGGAATGGTGAGTAGGGAGGGAGATATTCCACCAGCATCCTATCATGTGCTGCAAACCACTGTCTGACAACATCGGAGTGGTGAAAACGCACATTATCCCAAACAACAACATGCTTATTCAGATGGTCTCCAGTTAGACCCCTCTCATTCTCAGGGATTATGTCCCTGTAAAGAGTGTCTAAAAAAGTCAGCAGATGTTGTGTGTTGTATGGACCAAGACGGGGTATATGGGTGAGGACGCCGTTTTCTGAGATGGCTGCACACATAGTAATATTCCCTCCTCGTTGGCCTGGGACATCAATGGTTGCTCTCTGTCCAATGCGATTCCTTCCACGTCTTCTACCTTTTGCCAGATTGAAACCCGCCTCATCAAGGTATATGAATGTGTGCAGCGGTTCCCTGGCCTCCAGCTCCAGTACACGCTTTATTGCAGAAGAGGGAGCGAGAAAAACTATAACAACTTTTCCTGTGTAACATAATGCATTTTGGACAACATATTGTACAGTATGCACTGTGAATACACATACACAGAACTGTCATGTAAGTGTAGTGCATGACACTACACAAAGTAAACAGTTTACAGCACTGAACATTAGAGTATGCATAGAACACATACATGTTTTACCTGTACATACTGGTGACGGATCTCCTTCACTCTGTCGCTGTTCCGTTCAAATGGCACATTGTACAATTGTTTCATGCGCATTTCATTTCTCCTGAGCACTCTGTCAATTGTAGCGATTGAAACGGATTCAATATTCCCAAAGATGTTGTCATCCTCTATAACAGCACTTTGTATCTCTCTCAACCTTATGGCATTGTTTGCAATCACCATTGCACAAATGGCTTCCTCTTGTTGCGGAGTAAAAAGGGGCCCTCTTCCACCTCTGCAAGGTTGTCTTGCAATCCTATGTGGTGCAGAGTAAAATGACAGTAAATATGGCAAATCTTTACTGTAACACTACAATACACTAAATCTGTGATGCAGTAAAGCTGTAAGTCTAAATGTAAAATGTAAAAAGTGACAAGTTCTTGTCCCACTGCAAGCTTCATGTATGACACAATGACAGTAGTGCAGTGCAGATTGTTTGGTGCTGAATTACTTTCCATTTATACACACCTGTTCTCCCGACGAAATGTTTGAATAATTGAATTTACAGTGGTTCTCCCAACATTTGGCTGCACCCTTCGACCAGCCTCAGCCATTGTGAGGCCGTGATTGACAACATGATCCACAACTGTAGCCCTGATTTCATTGGGAATCCGCCTATGTACTTGGCCTCTTCTTCCTCTTCCCCTGTTTTGTCCCCTTCCCCTTCCTCCCCGCACCCTCACCCCTCTTCCACGAGGCTGACCTTCCATTTCTGTGTCACAGTATTGTAGAAATGGTACACACTATGTCCTGCTTGGTTCATATATGCTTGTGAAGTGGGGGTTTATGGGATTCAGCTCTGAGTAATTGTAGAGAAGTGGCTTATCATTGGTTGCAACTAATGCTTCACACACCCCTTCTCATCAGTGAAAGCTGAGGTTCAATTTAGGAGACATTTTCAGGAAAAAAAAGATTTAAAAAAAATTATAAAATTTGCTTGACAGATTTTGACAACTAGTTCAACATTTTTGTATGTAATGACTCAAGCAATGAAATGAGGCCTATTAGTTTTATATGGAATGACTATTCAGCATTCACAAGTTTAGTTAATTTTGACTGACATGACATAAGCAAATGATAATGTTATAAAACAGCAGAGAGTTGTATGAAAGCAATTGATGCATGTCCAAAAGCATTTGCAATTTGTTGGAAGGAATGAGAAACTGCTACTATGATGTGCACAAATGACTAAATGTTGTGGAGGTTGAACTAAATGTTGTGCAAATGTTAATAGTGATGTGAGAAATGCACCAAAGCGACTGAGAAAAACTGTAAAAAAAACACAGCTCTCTTCAATACACTGCATGACCTGGGTCTACTACAAATGGTTGTGGGATGAGTTATGTGTCAAAGTATTGTCTACTCGAGAAGAAGAAGGAAAGATAACAATAGAGAAACATTGCTAGCACCACTAATTATATATATATATATATATATATACTGTATATATAGATAGATAGATAGATAGATAGACAGACAGACAGACAGAAATATAGTTAGATAGATAGATGGATAGATGGATAGATGAATAGATAGATAGATAGATAAATAGATAGATAGATAGATAGATAGATAGATAGATAGATAGATAGATAGATAGATAGATAGATAGATAGATAGATAGATAGACCATCTGTGTTAGCATGTCATTAGTTTATTAGTGTGAATGAGAATATCTGGCTTCTGGTTTTTGTGTATGATTAAATGATAATAATCCATCATACTCAGATTGCAATGATTAACTGGTCATAGTAAATGATTAAGGTAATGAGGAAATTAATTGATGTTCAGCAGCATTACAGAGGTTAATGGGATAATTATTGAAATTAATTAATTAACCTCTCACTCCAAATCTGTGTGCTTTGAGGTGAATCCATATGATGGAAACACAATGTTACACCAGTCTCTCAGCCCTCATTACAACGACAGGGTCAAAAGTCAACATGTTTGAGTCCATCTGCTGCACACACACACACACACACACACACACACACACACACACATATACACACACGTGCGTTCACCAGCACCTCCCACACCAGCATGTCTGCTTTCATATGCTAATGAGATGGCCATAAGTTCTTCCATTTATACTCATCAAAATGAATGAAACACAGATGCACACCCAAAATAAAATCAAAAGAGCAGTTGTTTGGGACTGTTAAAAATGTGGTTCTTTGACATATAACTAAATCACAGACACACAGACACAAAAAAATAAATAAAATCACAGACACATATTTTGCCACTGTCCTACTGAAGAATATGATTCTTAAGCACTGTCTATAATGCCTCCAACCACAGCAGTAAGACTGACCCGGATTGCTCCAATACGTTGCCACGATCGTAGCTTATCAATGAGGGTCAAACTGTTTTACCCACAGTTACACACTCAAAACTCAAATTATAACACTTCCTCTAATCCATCCCTTGTTGTCACATCAAAAGACACCCACACATTTGTTTGGAACTTTTTTAGACTGTTTTGACTTATAAATGGTGCTTGATCTGTGCATATTTCTCTCCTGATTCAGATGAGACAACTTAACTGGAGAAAGCAATATTATGGATATTGCTTGTATGGACTCAGAAGCAAAGTTCTGAAGTTAAAAACATCTTAATGATAGATTTGTTTCTTAAAAACAAACAGCTTATGGCTACAGAAGTTGTTAACTGATGGACTGGATTCGTGTGGATTACTTGTCGATTATTGTGATGTTTATATCAGCACCTATTCACTGTTCATCCATTGGTGAAAAGGTGATGTAATGCTACATTTCTCCAAATCGGTTCTGATGAGGAAACAAACTCATCTACGTATTGGATAGCCTGAGAGTGAATAACATTAAAACTCACAAGAACCTGATTAGAGACTTGACTCAGATTAAAGACTCAGGAATAACACAAGTCTTCAAAGAAAATTATTTTCTGTAAATATTGTGACATCTCTCATGTATTTTCTAATATGAAAATTGATCTTTTATAGACAGTTTTTTTTATTGTATTCTTTAGTTTTGTTCATACAAAATACTCTTATTTGAAGTTTTATTGGCCTTGGAAGACTTTAGACTGGACTTGAACTGGACTTGACAAAAGCCTGAGACTTAACCTCAGACTCATGAACATGTCTGGTCAACAAACAAACAAATCCACACCTATTCTATGATTTTAAAATTTGCTAAAGACAGAATAAATTAGTTATGATCTCATTGATTGAATCAGTTTTCATTGATTGAATTGAAATCTCTATAATGACCAAAAAATTACAAATTGCTATGTTTCATATTCTTTGGCTTTTGAGAAAAACTATAAAGAAATCACATTCTTCATTAAGGATAATAGAGGGTGGCTATTGCCAGAAAATCTCAAACAAGAATGCAAATTTAGCAACATTTCAAGCAATATTCTTGATGTAACCGAACTTGGTTATCATAGGTTGCAACAGGTTGAATCATTTAAACCATACTATTTAAAATTTCTTCATTGAATCAGTGCATTCTATCATGCTATCAATTATTAGTTAAAATAAAGAATGTTTAATTTTCCATGCAGTTGTGGGTTTGATAGGAAGATTGTCAGCTGAAATGTATTAAGGACCATCTGGACTCATTTATCTGTTTAGCTTCTCTGCTGTGGGAATGTGATTCCACTAACCTCAGTAGTAGAAGCCCATGTGTCTGCAGTAGCTGTGTTAGCATGTTAATGTGTTAGCACAAGCTTCTGTGGGTGGCAATGACTGCACAGTTGCTTTGAGCAATATGACCTAAATAGGGTTAAAGGTGAAAGGTTTATAAGGAAATAGTTTAGTATCTGTTTTAAATAGGGTCCTCACAATCCCTCCCCACCCCCCCACCTGTTCTAGACACCTGACACAGATAACATATATGCTTAAAGACACACAATTCATAAACAGATGCATAGAGCAACTCTGCACTAATGATAAACAATAAATGATTGCTGTTATTATTGATAACCTTAAAGCGACTGTATGTAAGTTTATACATGTGTTTCTTACCTACACTCCCCCAAAACATCTGTTTTCTAAAAGCCCATTTCTGCCACGGGATAAAAAAATTATAATTAAAAAGGTAATTATAACTTTTCAAGATATAAACTCAAAATTACGAGATAAAAACTCACAGTTCTGTGAAAGAATGAATTGTGAAATGTTAACTAGATGTTAATGAGATTTAAACTCAAACTTGTGAGGGAAAAGTCAGAATTAACAGAGGCCTACCTGCAAAATTGCACGAGATGTAAACTCAAAACTGCAAGAAAAAATGTCTTATAATCCTTTTATATTTCACAATTCTGACATTTTCCCCTCAGAATTACAAGTTTAGCTATATTTCGCAAAAAAATCTTAATCGTGAAATAAATAGTTGTGATTTTTCTTTTTCGCGGGTACAAAAATCAGTGAAAAGGACAGATTGCTTTACAGCAGCAACAGTACAGCTATCTACTGTAATTATGACAGTGATATATATCGTATTTACAATAGTGAATCCCACTTATTTAACTGTAGGGGGCTCCAAAAATGCACAAAACTACCAACAATATAGTTGCTTTAATTCAATTCCTAATCGCTTCATGAAATGAATACAACGAAAGTATGTGTGCTTTTGTACAGAGTAAATTAAAAAATAATAATTAAGCAAGTTATAATTATTATAGACTATTCTGCATTTTAATTTTGCATTAAAAAAATTTCCCCAACTGAGCTAATTTCTGTTATAGCTAAGCAAACCTATATACATACACATGTACAGAGACAGAGATGCTAGAGGATTGCGCAGAGAAATTCTCAGAGGACAAAGGGAGGTTCCCCAGTGTTCAGACTGGCAGTCTAGACGTCTCGCTCTGTGTCCTCTTCAATAAGGTTTCTCTTACTCTCTCTTTCTCTCTCGCTCCCTCCTGCAGAGGTTAAGAAAGAGAAGAGGGATTTTTCACTTCCTAAACATGCAGAGGTCTTGCCACGTTATGTCAGATACACTGTGGGTGAAACTCTGATCACTCATGCTCAACGAGAACAGCAGGAGAAACCACACACATGCACATTCTCCACATGCACCGCATGCACATTTTCTCATTAAATAGAACTGCTATTCCTGAGGAGATCAATGTTCAAAATTTGTCTTTGTACCATTTAAGACCAATATGTTATGACATCTCCGTTTTAAAAATAAATAGTTTGATCTTTCAAACTAATTATTATTATTTTTTAATCCAAATGTAAAAACTCAAATTGATTGAAAGTTGTTGAGTTTCCATTGCACAAGGCCAGTGTGCTTGTGTGTGTGTGGGCCAGAGTTTGACTGGGGCAAGTAAGGTGCTAAGCGAGTTAGTCAAAGTTGTGTCGTGTACAATCGTGTACAAAACAGTCGTGTATTGTGACAGCAGTGTGCGACTGTATTTAGGTTGTCTGTCTGCTCTGTTTCCCACAGTCTCTGTGTGGTTGGTCAGGTCCTTCTGGTGGCCTGGCTACCCCTGACATTTGACCTTTGGACAGGTGGCTGCCACACTGTTTAAAACCAGTTATTTGACCAGACTCACACTGAGATCCTGACCTTTGCACCTTGACCCAACAGGCACCTGCTCTGGGCCCGCAGTGATGAAGGTTCTCCCATCACAACAGAGTCATCTATCAACTGTACTCAGGCTCATCAGAGAAATCCACACATTTCTATGCCAAATACTAGACACTAGTGGACAGGTTGTCATGTAATACCATTACAGCAGGGATGAAATATACAGGTTCACGGAAAATATACAATTTTTTTTTTTAAGTGCGTTTAGTATTTTGAGTGAGCTAAACTCACATTCACATTGACACCATCTCAGATGCATATTTGTGCGAGAGGAAATAGTGCAGCAGTGATGACATATTCACCACAGGCACAGCTACACCTGGAGTCCTGACCTCATCCGGTCCGACACTTACACAGCACCCACAATCCTCTGTGCTCATGTGTGTGCACTTAAATCTGCCCTGGAACATGTCACGCATTATAATTACAAAAACTGATATTTCACATTCGTGTAAACACATATATGTTTTGTGTTACATTCAAAATGTTGTGGGATAAAGATCAGTTAAAATAAAAAATAATAAGGCTTTTAGCCGAAAAAAAAAATTAACACCATATCATTTACATTTAGAATATTTGTGTTTTTGTGCCATAATCAATGTTTTTCTGACAAATAAATCACTATACACTGTGAGAAAAAAGTAACACTTTACAATAAGGTTTAATTTGTTAACATTATAAAACTGTATTAGTTAAAATGAAACAATGAAACAATAAAAAAATACTTCTAAAGCATTTATCAGTCTTAAGTTCAACTTGTACGAATGCATTATTAAAATCAAAAGCTGAATCTGTTAACATTATTTAATGGACCTGAGCTAACATGAACTAACAATAAACAGTCATATTTTTATTAACTGACGTGAACAAAGATTAATAAACACTAATATTAATAACCAATATTATATTAATTAATGGAACCTTATTGTAAAGTGTAACCAAACAAATCTGTACAAAAAAAATACCTGCAAAAATCAATGAAGACATTAAGATATATTATAAAATATGATGTATATTTACATTGGCCCTGATTTTACAGACTTTTCTTGTAGTTTTTTGTAAAAAAAAACACTTATGATGTCAGAATGATAAATTATTGCACTGAAGTGTGAAATATCACAGCATAATATGGTTAAAAATAGGGATTTTGCATACAGTATTTGTATAAATAATTTTAGAAATACATCCAAACTGGCTAATATTTTGTTAAGTATCTTGTTAATTATGGCAGTAATAAAATATAACACAAAATAACAATATTTCCTGATTTTAGTCGAATTTCAGAACAATAGAACTTACTGTAAACCTATGAGAAGTCATCTTGGAGGCTGCAAATAAAAGAGCAAACCTGTCAAGTGTCATTTATTCAAATTATTTATTGTAGTCTCAGAGTCAGGACATTATAATTAAATTATTTGCACTGCCCAGAGCGAATGTTAAGTGTGGTGTGTTTGTGTCTGTGCATGTCACAGCTGGAGCATCCAGACAGACTAGTGCAAGTAATAAAGCCCAGAAGATGACATATCATTTGTGGTTGGATTTAAGTCATTGCTTTAAACTTGAACAAAGCAGGCTCAAATGAGGACACAAAGATGAAGTGTGATCATGTTGTTCATGTGTGTGTGAATTCAGGAGCTGCTGCTTTGGTTCTAACTCTTTCACAGTAGTAAAATGCATTCTGACTGCATCTGGATCAAATCAGATACCTTTGACCTGATGCTCTCTCTCTGTGTGTGTGTGTGTGTGTGTGTGTGTGTGTGTGCGTGTGTGTGTGTGTGTGTGTGTGTGTGTGTGTGTGTGTGTGTGTGTGTACAAAAAACAACTTGCACGTTTAAATTCAATAAGTTTGATTGTCAATTCTTGTCGATCGGCGCTCTCTAGTGTTAATGAAGTGTGCCTCAGTCTGTGGTGTTGTCTTGTCATCTGTTTGTGTTAATAATCTTCCTTATATCTTCATGATGATGAGGAGGATGATGATGATAACAAAGGTCCAATTCTCAGAACTTAGCTACGACTTTTGCCTGCTTATTAATAGTTAGTGAGGTGTTGTTAAGTTTAGGTATTAATGGATAAAGGATTTTAAGGGATCATAAGTATGTATGGTGATGCAGAAGAAGGCATTTTTTTTTAAGTTATTATAAGTACTAATAAACAGCCAATATGCTACTAATATGTATGCTATTTGCTAATATGCTATAGTAATATGCATGCATTTTATAAATATGTCTACTAAATTTTCTTAAAACTGTTCTATTACATTACCAATGTATAAAATAAGTGTGCTTAATTGTACTGAATGTGCACTAGTAATATACTTCAAATATGAAAAATATATTAAAAATGTACTTGCAGGCAATATGTAATATTAAAGAAATAAAAGGAAACTTAAGTGTACTTACAGAGAGTTAATATATTTTATATGTACTAAATTGCAACTTGACATACAAGTTTCAATAGAAACGTGATTAAAATATATTTTAGTTTACCATAAATGCTTGTCATTTATGTTGCTTTAACCATATTTCAAAGACAATAGAATAAATTATGAAATTAAATATAAAGATGTACTTAAGTTTTTGCTTAAGAGGGTCAAAAAGCACTGTTCAACTAATGGCATTTAATATCAATTGAAATTATAATACATTTTAAAATGTTATTTTAAAGCACATTATTTATTTCTGTATAAATACTATAAATAAGTATGCTAAAGTGCACTTATATATCAACTAATATATCATGATGTATATTATCTGTCCTGACTGTCACGTTTTCTGAACTTGTCATGGCTGTTCAGATCCTTCATAATGAGCAAGCTTGTGTCGTTCATGTCTGCTTGTTTCCACTTCAGAGCCCCTGTAGCCCGTTAGAAATACACACTGTCTCCAGCGCAGGACTGTGTCAGAGATCTTCACCTAACTCCTCAGATTCACCCCCCTCTGTGATCAGGCGAGGAGAACAAGGCCTCCTGTCAATCTCCATGCACCTGCTGCTCTCTTACAGTGTTCATTTAACAGCACACTTTCACGGTCAGGAGTCAGAAGCAACCATCAGATGCTCACCCGAGAGGAAAACAATCCTGCTGTACAAATGTGTGATGTGTCTAAACAGCCTTTAGTGCTCAGATACTGTAGAGGAGCGCAGATCTGATGTCTGGAGATCAGAGTGAACACAGATCAAGAGCAGTGTT
This sequence comes from Aspiorhynchus laticeps, assembly GCA_023376895.1. Lineage (NCBI taxonomy): Eukaryota > Metazoa > Chordata > Actinopteri > Cypriniformes > Cyprinidae > Aspiorhynchus > Aspiorhynchus laticeps. The sequence continues at coordinate 36,009,907 of CM041799.1, read as the reverse complement.
TGCACCGAGAGGTTGTATAACACACATACAGTAGACTACATTCAAAATTTGTTTGCGAAATGTTTTGTTATGAGGAATGATGGATTGTCAATGTATGTTTGGATCATGTATGTTTAGGCTTTCTCATCTTTTTTCCAGGTGTTTAGTATGTATTTATTCTGTTTTAGTTCTGTTCATTTCTGCCAGATGTAAATTGCCTGGTCCATAATCCAGTCCATGTTTTTATATAAATTTTGTAATTTTGTTTACTAAATTTTATAAATATATATTATACTACATTGGTGTTGAGATCATTTTCACTCATAAATTGCTAGTGAATGTCACAGTTATGAAGAAACAGCAAGTAACACATTAAATTAAACATGACATTTTCAAATATAATATTTTCTTGTAAAACATGCCCCAATAATCAGTTTTATTTACTACTTCAATAATAATAATAATAATAATAATAATAATGAATGCATTTTAAAAATTGTAGCATTCTAAATTCTGTATATGATTCTGAATTTTATATGAATTTTATAAATAAATAAAAAATAATTTGTATAAATTAATAATAAAATAAGCACTGATCAGTGCACATACATAGAGCTCATCAAATATGGTAAACATGGAAGCGCAACCATGCTTGCTTGTGCAAGAACCAGTGAGGTTTTTTCTCATGAGCTCATTTATGTGTTGATCAGTGTTTATATGAATAAAAGCCTATATTTAATCTCTTCATCATGAAGTGATCATGTCTCTTCAGAAAACTTGGATTAAACTGCTCAGTTCATATGGATTGCTTTTACGCTGTCTTCATTAACTTTGATGCGTCAGAGTTTTGGTTGCGTGGACTTTCAATGGATGGAAAATTAAGAAATTATCAAAAATATCTTAATTTGTGTTACAGAGATAAACGAAAGTCTTATGGGTTTGGAACGACATGAGGGAGTAAATGACAGAATTTTCATCTTTGGGTGAACTATCCCTTTAAGTTTTGTGTTTATACAGAAATATACATTTAAAATTCATCCCGCACAGTGAGATAAAACTTTATGATAACACTATATGATAACACACTCATCATTTTAGCCAAAATATCTTAGGTGGCTTATTGTTAATTATTCTCAAAGCATTTATAGAAAATTAATGTCCAAACATACTGGTGAATGCCTTCTTGTAACACAAAACAATCATTCCATTCATCATTCAGTTTGATACATTCTTCAAACTGGTGAACTGCTGAAGGAATCAAAATTCAGAAGTCAAGAGGAGAGATAAATGGCAAGCAGCTGTGTGAGATCAGGGTAAAAGCGCTGCTTCACACTTCCTTCACAGTCTCTGGAACTGAGCAGAATGGATTAACTAGTGCGCAAAGCAGATCTTCTGCATTAACCTTTACAGAACGAGGCAGAGCGTATGTGTTTGTGTGTATGAGACACAAGTCATGTTTTTGCCAGAACTGTCCTTGGAGAGTTAGTGATGACTGGTTGGTCAGGCTTTGAGCAGTTATATGGGACCACACACAGACTGACACAGTCAAATCGATTAAACGAACACAGCCCATAACTACGATTACAGCAGTCAGTGTTACTGAGATATGGAGAAGCCAGCCATGCTGAACATCACTCTCTAAATCTGCTACCACACACACGCACTCATATGCACTTATTTTTTTGTCATGTTGAGGGCTTTCCATTGCCTTCAGTCAATGATATTCTCTATCCCCTAACATCCTATAAACATGTCTAAAATACATATTTTTTGTATGTTTTTAAGCCATTTCCCTTATGGAGACCATTAGATGCTCTCCACAATATTGGTAATTTCAGGTTTCACAGCTGTGGGAAGAAAATCATTAATCATCGATAAAAGCGTGGTACACTGAGCTCTGTTTAACACATTCTCAGAACCCCATAAATCATTTGGACATCAGCAGTTTTCAACTGAAACCAACAAAAAGAAAAAACATCCTCAATGGCAAACATGTCTGTCACAGCAGGCAGCAGGCATTGAGCAGAACTGACAAAGAACCCAACAATTACCATTACTTTAATTACAGTAATTCAAACTGTTATTAGTTTGTACTTTTATGTCACAAAAATCTGCTCTCTGAGGCCAATATTACTATTTATGCTGTGCAAATCCTTCTTTTGTGCTCTCTTTTGTGTACAACCCGAATTCCGGAAATGTTGGGACATTTTTTAAATTTGAATAAAATGAAAACTAAAAGACTTTCAAATCATATGAGCCAAATTTTATTCACAATAGAACATAACAAATTTTTAAACTGAGAAATTTTACACTTTTATTCACTATATGAGCTCATTTCAAATTTTATGCCTACTACAGGTCTCAAAAAAGTTGGCACGGGGGGCAACAAAGGGCTGAAAAAGCAAGAAATTTTGAAAAGATTCAGCTGGGAGAACATCTAGCAACTAATTAAGTTAATTGACATCAGGTCTGTAACATGGTTAGATATAAAAGGCATGTCTTAGAGAGGCAGAGTCTCTCAGAAGTAAAGATGAGCAGAGGCACACCAATCTGTGAAAGAGTGCGCAAAAAGATTGTGGAATACGTCAAATTGCAAAGGCTTTGCATATCTCATCATCTACAGTGCATAACATCATCAAAAGATTCAGAGAAACTGGAGAAATATCTGTGCGTAAGGGACAAAGCCAAAGGCCTTTGTTGGATGCCCGTGGTCTTCAGGCCCTCAGACAACAATGCATCACTCATCGGCATGATTCTGTCATTGACATTTCTGAATGGGCCCAGGAATACTTCCAGAAACCACTGTCGGTAAACACAATCCGCCGTGCCATCTGCAGATGCCAACTAAAGCTCTATCATGCATCATGTGTCCTGTGGGCCAAGGCTCATTTAAAATGGACTGTTTCAAAGTGGAAAAGTGTTCTATAGTCAGACGAGTCTAAATTTGACATCCTTGTTGGAAATCACGGACGCCATGTCCTCCGGGCTAAAGGAGACCTTCCAGCGTGTCATCTGCGTTCAGTTCAAAAGCCAGCATCTCTGATGGTATGGGGGTGCATAAGTGCATACGGTATGGGCAGCTATGGGTAGCTTGCATGTTTTGGAAGGCACTATGAATGCTGAAAGGTATATAAAGGTTTTAGAGCAACATATGCTCCCCTCCAGATGACATGTATTTCAGCAGGACAATGCAAAACCACATACTGCAGCTATTACAACAGCATGGCTTCATAGAAGGAACAATCGATCAGCAGAAGAGAGCATCAGTTTGTAAGTGTTTTGTCTTGTTTTCTCATTAGATTTCAGCTCAGTTGTCGTTGCTAGGAACCATTATTTTTGCATACTGTGTTTTACCTGGTAAACGCGTTCGCAAGTCGCGTTTGTTCTCGTGCTTATCGCGGGAGTTCCCAGTTTCGGTTTGCTAAGTAGAAAGGCGTGGTCTAAGCCAGAGAAAGTACTTATTTACCTGATTCAGTGACATTTGTTAGAAGGAACAATCGATCAGCAGAAGAGAGCATCAGTTTGTAAGTGTTTTGTCTTGTTTTCTCATTAGATTTCAGCTCAGTTGTCGTTGCTAGGAACCATTATTTTTGCATACTGTGTTTTACCTGGTAAACGCGTTCGCAAGTCGCGTTTGTTCTCGTGCTTATCGCGGGAGTTCCCAGTTTCGGTTTGCTAAGTAGAAAGGCGTGGTCTAAGCCAGAGAAAGTACTTATTTACCTGATTCAGTGACATTTGTTAGAAGGAACAATCGATCAGCAGAAGAGAGCATCAGTTTGTAAGTGTTTTGTCTTGTTTTCTCATTAGATTTCAGCTCAGTTGTCGTTGCTAGGAACCATTATTTTTGCATACTGTGTTTTACCTGGTAAACGCGTTCGCAAGTCGCGTTTGTTCTCGTGCTTATCGCGGGAGTTCCCAGTTTCGGTTTGCTAAGTAGAAAGGCGTGGTCTAAGCCAGAGAAAGTACTTATTTACCTGATTCAGTGACATTTGTTAGAAGGAACAATCGATCAGCAGAAGAGAGCATCAGTTTGTAAGTGTTTTGTCTTGTTTTCTCATTAGATTTCAGCTCAGTTGTCGTTGCTAGGAACCATTATTTTTGCATACTGTGTTTTACCTGGTAAACGCGTTCGCAAGTCGCGTTTGTTCTCGTGCTTATCGCGGGAGTTCCCAGTTTCGGTTTGCTAAGTAGAAAGGCGTGGTCTAAGCCAGAGAAAGTACTTATTTACCTGATTCAGTGACATTTGTTAGAAGGAACAATCGATCAGCAGAAGAGAGCATCAGTTTGTAAGTGTTTTGTCTTGTTTTCTCATTAGATTTCAGCTCAGTTGTCGTTGCTAGGAACCATTATTTTTGCATACTGTGTTTTACCTGGTAAACGCGTTCGCAAGTCGCGTTTGTTCTCGTGCTTATCGCGGGAGTTCCCAGTTTCGGTTTGCTAAGTAGAAAGGCGTGGTCTAAGCCAGAGAAAGTACTTATTTACCTGATTCAGTGACATTTGTTAGAAGGAACAATCGATCAGCAGAAGAGAGCATCAGTTTGTAAGTGTTTTGTCTTGTTTTCTCATTAGATTTCAGCTCAGTTGTCGTTGCTAGGAACCATTATTTTTGCATACTGTGTTTTACCTGGTAAACGCGTTCGCAAGTCGCGTTTGTTCTCGTGCTTATCGCGGGAGTTCCCAGTTTCGGTTTGCTAAGTAGAAAGGCGTGGTCTAAGCCAGAGAAAGTACTTATTTACCTGATTCAGTGACATTTGTTAGAAGGAACAATCGATCAGCAGAAGAGAGCATCAGTTTGTAAGTGTTTTGTCTTGTTTTCTCATTAGATTTCAGCTCAGTTGTCGTTGCTAGGAACCATTATTTTTGCATACTGTGTTTTACCTGGTAAACGCGTTCGCAAGTCGCGTTTGTTCTCGTGCTTATCGCGGGAGTTCCCAGTTTCGGTTTGCTAAGTAGAAAGGCGTGGTCTAAGCCAGAGAAAGTACTTATTTACCTGATTCAGTGACATTTGTTAGAAGGAACAATCGATCAGCAGAAGAGAGCATCAGTTTGTAAGTGTTTTGTCTTGTTTTCTCATTAGATTTCAGCTCAGTTGTCGTTGCTAGGAACCATTATTTTTGCATACTGTGTTTTACCTGGTAAACGCGTTCGCAAGTCGCGTTTGTTCTCGTGCTTATCGCGGGAGTTCCCAGTTTCGGTTTGCTAAGTAGAAAGGCGTGGTCTAAGCCAGAGAAAGTACTTATTTACCTGATTCAGTGACATTTGTTAGAAGGAACAATCGATCAGCAGAAGAGAGCATCAGTTTGTAAGTGTTTTGTCTTGTTTTCTCATTAGATTTCAGCTCAGTTGTCGTTGCTAGGAACCATTATTTTTGCATACTGTGTTTTACCTGGTAAACGCGTTCGCAAGTCGCGTTTGTTCTCGTGCTTATCGCGGGAGTTCCCAGTTTCGGTTTGCTAAGTAGAAAGGCGTGGTCTAAGCCAGAGAAAGTACTTATTTACCTGATTCAGTGACATTTGTTAGAAGGAACAATCGATCAGCAGAAGAGAGCATCAGTTTGTAAGTGTTTTGTCTTGTTTTCTCATTAGATTTCAGCTCAGTTGTCGTTGCTAGGAACCATTATTTTTGCATACTGTGTTTTACCTGGTAAACGCGTTCGCAAGTCGCGTTTGTTCTCGTGCTTATCGCGGGAGTTCCCAGTTTCGGTTTGCTAAGTAGAAAGGCGTGGTCAGCTGACTTCAGGGACTAGTAATTAGGCAAGTATAAAACTGATTTGTACACCGCGGCAGCGGTTGCGGCAGCCCTCGTGTGAAGACCGACGAGTGTAAAGACGATCGACTCTACCTTGCACGACTCCACCGAGCAAGGACACCGACAAGGCACTTGAGTATTGCTTTCTCCCCTTTCTACTTTTTGTCTAACTTGTACTCATCTAATTTTTAATTAATTGTACTCACTATGTGCTTTCAAATCTGTACTATCACTACTAACACTCGGAGAGCACGCGCTGTACGTTGGAGGCAGGCCAATCCTAATAATCTACGAACGGTCCCTCTGTCCTCTACTACTTTACTCTCTGTTCCAATTGGTCTTTGGAACTGCCAGTCTGCTGTAAACAAAGCAGATTTTATTCCTTCTATTGCTACCCTTTCCGGTCTCAACCTCATGGCCCTAACTGAGACTTGGATCAAACCTGAGGACACTGCCACTCCTGCAGCTCTCTCCACTAATTTCACTTTTTCCCACACCCCTCGCACGATTGGGAGGGGTGGAGGCACTGGTCTCCTTATTTCAAACGAATGGAAATTTGATCTTCTACCATCTACAGGCAACAGTTCATTTGAATCTCATGCAATTACTATTACTCACCCTGCTAAAATCCACGTTGTAGTTGTGTATCGTCCCCCAGGTCAACTGGGTGACTTCTTGGAGGAGTTGGATGTGTTACTCTCAAACTTTCCTGAAGATGGTACTCCTCTGGTACTGCTCGGTGACTTCAACATCCACCTAGAAAAACCCCAGGCTACTGACTTCAACACTCTTCTCACTTCATTTGACCTCAAACGAGTGTCTACTACGGCTACTCACAAATCAGGTAACCGACTGGACCTCATCTACACACGCTACTGCTCCACTGACAACACATTAGTAACTCCGCTGCACACCTCAGACCACTTCCTCATCACTTCTAACCTCACACTAACTCCTGAAATAGCACACGCTCCTTCGCAGGTCACCTTTCGGCGTAACCTACGCTCGCTCTCTCCCTCTCGCCTATCCTCAATGGTTTCATCCGCACTACCTTCACCCTCTCAGTTTTCAGCACTCGACACAAACAGTGCTACTGACGCTCTTTGCTTCACTCTAACATCTTGCTTAGACAACTTTTGCCCCCTTTCATCCAGATCAGCACGCGCTACCCCCTCTGCCCCCTGGTTGTCCGATGTTCTCCGTGAACATCGTGTTAAACTAAGGGCTGCAGAGAGGAAATGGCACAAATCCAAAAACTCTACCGACCTTACTGTGTATCAGTCACGCCTCTCTTCCTTCTCTGCAAATGTCTCCACTGCTAAAATGACATACTACCACAACAAAATTAACAACTGTTCCGACTCTCGCGCACTCTTCAAAACGTTCTCTTCTCTTCTCTGTCCACCTCCCCCTCCTCCTTCATCAACTCTTACAGCTGATGACTTTGCAACTTTCTTCACAAATAAAACAAAAACCATCAGTGACCAATTCCTCACACCGCAAACTAATAATAACTTCATAACGACAAATACACAATCTCTCACCTCCTTTTCTCCTCTCTCGGAGACGGAGGTTTCCAAACTCATCCTTTCCAATCATCCCACTACTTGTCCGCTAGATCCTATCCCCACTCACCTCCTTCAAGCCATTTCTTCTTCGGTCGTACCTGCTCTTACTCACATTATCAACACCTCGCTTAACACTGGTACATTTCCCACAGCATTTAAGCAGGCTCGGGTAAGCCCACTGCTTAAAAAACCTGCTCTAAATCCAGCACTTTTAGAAAACTACAGACCAGTATCTCTTCTTCCATTCATTGCGAAGTCACTTGAGCGAGTTGTGTTCAACCAACTCTCTCTGTTTCTTGCACAGAACAACATTCTGGACAACAACCAATCTGGCTTCAGAAGTGGACACTCAACTGAGACTGCCCTACTCTCGGTTACAGAGGCCCTGAGACTGGCAAGAGCAGCTTCCAAATCCTCTGTACTCATCTTGCTGGATCTGTCTGCTGCCTTTGACACAGTTAACCACCAGATCCTCATGTCCATCCTCAGAAAGATGGGCATCTCAGGAACCGCCCTCCTGTGGTTCGAGTCTTACCTCTCCGATAGGTCCTTCAGGGTGTCTTGGAGGGGTGAGGTTTCAAAGTCACAACTTCTTGCTACTGGAGTTCCTCAAGGCTCAGTGCTTGGACCACTTCTCTTCTCCATCTACATGTCGTCATTAGGATTGGTTATTCAGAAGCATGGCTTTTCCTACCACTGCTATGCTGATGACACTCAACTCTACTTCTCATTCCAACCAGATGATCCGACGGTAACAGATCGCATTGCAGCCTGTCTGAGTGACATTTCTAGCTGGATGATGGACCATCACCTTCAGCTCAATCTTGCTAAGACAGAACTGCTCGTGTTCTCTGCCAACCCATCACTTCACCACAACTTCTCTATACAGCTGGGTTCATCAACCATAACTCCTTCCAGGACTGCCAGGAACCTTGGAGTTGTGATCGATGATCAGTTAAGCTTCACAGACCATATTGCTACAACGGCCCGGTCCTGCAGATTTGCCTTATACAACATTAGGAAGATTAGGCCCTTCCTGCAAGAGCAAGCTGCACAACTCCTTGTCCAAGCTCTTGTACTCTCCAGACTGGACTATTGTAATGCTCTCTTGGCGGGCCTTCCCGCATGTACTATCAAGCCTCTGCAACTGATCCAGAATGCAGCAGCCAGAGTGGTCTTTAATGAGCCAAAAAAAGCTCACGTTACCCCTCTCTTCATCAGGTTACACTGGCTACCAATAGCCGCTCGCATCAAATTCAAGGTACTGATGTTTGCCTACAAGACCACAACTGCCACTGCACCAATATACCTAAACTCGCTGGTTCAAACTTATGTGCCCTCCAGAAGCTTGCGTTCTGCAAGTGAACGACGCCTTGTGGTGCCATCCCAAAGAGGTACCAAATCACTCTCACGGACCTTTTCCTGGACTGTGCCCAGCTGGTGGAATGACCTCCCGATCTCAATTCGAACAGCTGAGTCTTTAGCCATTTTCAAAAAACATCTAAAGACACATCTTTTTCGCCAGCACCTGACTAACTAATACTAACTTACCTATTCTATTTAAAAAAAAAAAAAAAAAAAAAAAAAAAAAAAAAAAAATCCTAGCTACGTGTACTGTGCTAGACTAACTGAGACTTGTCATGACACTTGTATACTGTTGCTCTCTCGATGGTCTGATTGCTTCTATTGTTCTCCTCATTTGTACGTCGCTTTGGATAAAAGCGTCTGCTAAATGATTAAATGTAAATGTAAATGTAGTAGAAGAGTCCGGGTGCTGATTTGGCCTGCCTGCAGTCCAGGGCCCATATGTATAAAACTTATTAGAAATGCTTTTAAGAATAGTCTTAAGCTTTGACTTAAGTGTCAAAAAAATCTTAGTAAAAAGTAGGACTTTTCTAAGAGTAGGAGACTTTTATAAAGTATCTAAAAGCAACTTTCAGTAAAGTCTAAGACTGATTCTTAAGTGTTGACTGAGGTGACACTTAAGTGTTAGGACTACAAGGACTACAATGATGGTCAACACAAAATGGCTGACCTTGACCTCTGAATCAGCCAATAGTGAGCCTGCTCATGTAAAGTCACAGCAGCACAACGCCAATCATTTAATGTAACTACAATAAAATAATTTAATTAAGACACTGAAATATTTTAATATTTAAATTTATTTTCTTAATGCTTTGCATTGGGCAATATTATCCCAAATTATTACTGATGCTTTGTTTTCTATTGGTATGTCTCCTCGTTTACAGTTGGAGCAATGATGTGAACATGAGTTCCATCAATGGCTCCAACAACTCCAGGAAAGCCCACAATCCTCATAAAAGTGGCTTGCTTTTGCAATATGGTTTGGCGGTCTGTTGGAAAGTCAATAAACTGCCATATAGTAGTGGCCAAAAGTGTTGTCTGGCCTAGGAAATTTGACATCTTCACCCTTAATTAAAAAACAAATAAAAAATGTGCAAGATTTTGTAAGCATATTGCATAGTTGCTTAGAGTCAGTTCTTTTATTTGTGATAATAATACAATGAAACATGCCAAATTGTGCGGTCATAATTTTTGGCCATGCTGTCATACAAATAAATTATGAACACATGCAAAAACAAGAGGACTAATGAAAAGTTTTTAACTTATGTTGTAGCCAATGTTTCCAATTTAGTGATTTTGTCACTAGATTTAGTGACTTCCTCATCCCTTTAGAGACTTTTTTCAAAAGCCTAGCAACAAAATCAATTTCTTGGACAAACCTTATCTACATTCCAAGACTCTCCCATGATGTCATAAACGCGAGTTCACTGATCTATATAAATATAAATAGTGATAAAACATGTATAGCCTGTAAGTCGCTTTGGATAAAAGCGTCTGCTAAATGCATAAATGTAAATGTAAATAAATATACTGTAGATCAGTGAACTCAACTTTTATGAGGTCATCTAACAACATTATGTGACCAGTATTAGCTACTTTCAATTGAAAGCAGTTGGCAACACTGGTCAGTGTTTTTTTTGTCCTTTTTATTTTAATGGTTTAAATTAAATGTGGGGTCAAAAAAAATATATATATATATATATTCCACACATCACTTTTGACCACTGTTGTGTTTGGCGGGGTTAGCGCCACAATATGTAAGACCCTGCTTACAGTGTCATCACTGGTGCATTGCTGCATTTTTCCAATTTTCCAGCCAAAAGAAAATGTAATTACTACTTTCATTTCTGCAGTTAGAGCATTGACTTGTTGAGTGGAAGAGGTTATTCAATTTCTTACTTTGTCAATTACAAAAAAAAAAAAGAAATACTTTTTAATCTTGATAATCAAGTTTGTATCGTTTTATCAACTCCACATTATCATATAAGTCCAATATGTCATATTTTCCCTGGAAAGTGTTTATCTTCTCCTCTTTGCTGCCATCTTGTTAATCCTAAGTAGGTTAGGAGACCTCTTCAGCTCTCTTAAATAATTTAGGAGCTGAGACCTAGTCTTAACACTTAGGAACCTTTATGAATCACTCTTATTCTTAAGTCTAGGAATAAGAGTAAAATGACGTCATTCTTAGAATTTTGACACACTTAGGACTACAATTTTACTCTGAGCGGCTTTATACATACGGCCCCAGATCTTTCACCTATAGAGAACATTTGGCGCATCATTAAATGAAAAATACGTCAAAGACGACCACAAACTCTTCAGCAGCTGGAAACCTATATCAGGCAAGAATGGGACCAAATTCCAACACCAAAACTCCAGAAACTCATAACCTCGATGCCCAGATATCTTCAAACTGTTTTGAAAAGAAGAGGAGATGCTACACCATGGTAAACATGCCCCCGTCCCAACTATTTTGAGACCTGTAGCAGGCATCAAATTTGAAATGAGCTCATTTTGTGCATAAAATTGTAAAGTTTCTCAGTTTAAACATTTGTTATGTTATCTATGTTCTATTGTGAATAAAATATTGTCTCATGTGATTTGAAAGTCTTTTAGTTTTCATTTTATTAAAATAAAATAAAAAAGTCCCAACATTTCCGGAATTTGGGTTGTAATAATAGTATTTGGCAAGACAGGTAGCCTACTGTTAGATCATGGACTTAGCCCAGCCTGGATAAAGTTTATTAAAAATCACATTATCCCAAAATATCTTAAGAGTATTTAAACTTGTAAAATTCAGATATTTCCGATAGTGATCCGTGCAATCTGGTGTTTCAAAATTAAAAATAAATCTATACCCTGACTAAAGTGTATGTAAACAAAAGCCTAGAGCACGTATAAGGTCTGAAATTTGTCATAAACATTCAGTCCTGGGTAGTGATTACATGTAATCTGGATTACTTAATCAGATTCCAAAAATTAAGTACTTGTATATTACAGTTACTATTTTATGGAATACATGATTACGTATTCACACAATAGCAATAAATGAGTTATAATTTATTGATTTTCCCTAATTCTTCTTTTAATTTTTTCCTTTCTGAAATAGCCCTCTGCTAATACATTCAGAAAGTCTTCCAGTTTTGTGGACCTTCACTAGTCACGTGGCTATAATTACACAGCATTTGACCACTTGATTCACAAAACTCATTTCAATTTTAAGATGTTTTTCTCAATATTTCAACATTGCATAAACTACTGATGAACGCATTCATTTCTATTTGAATTATGAGTGGATTATTTAACCATGTATTACTGTCTTTGGAATGCATTACTGTAAATGCACAAATTCATGTTATTTCTTATTTACATGTAATGCAGGCATTCCCAAACTTTTTTTTTTTTTTTGTCAGTCGAACCTCTTAACCTAATATATTTACTTGAAGTACTCTTGAGATTTTAAGGTAATAAGTAATGAAGTAACACATTTGCATGTTCCCGTTTCTCTGACAAGTTAGGTTCAATTTCTGTTAATGGTCAAGACATGCAGGTAAACACATATTTCATATTTTTTAGTAGGTGCTTTGATTGTTATTTTTATTTTTACATTTTTATGATTTATTTACTTATTAACCGTACAACCCCCCTACAGTTCCTTTACAAACCTCAGTTTAGAAAACTTTTACATAATGTATAATGTTTAATGCTCTTCATCTTGTTTTTCAAAAATCAACATTTTTAACATCTTGTTGCAACATTTTATGAAAATTAACACTGTATATATTTGGTCAAAATCCCATGTTATAAACGATGAAGTACTATGCAGGCTATTTAAAACAGTATTGGCTGATTAGACGACAATGCTGACCTAAAATGCAAAATGTTTGCCCACTCTCTCTTCACTGTTCCATCTCAGACCTCAAAAACATAAAAATAACAAATAAAATAAAATATTACCCTTTTTAGACATAGTTTTTGAAGTAAAGAGTAAAGAAAATACTATACAAAACGTATTGAAACATTTATTTATCCTTGTAAGATCACAAGTACCCTAAAGACCCCCCTTGCAAATCTCATAGGTGACCTATTTTGATCTCAAAAAAGTGAGTTGTCGCTGAAAGGTGAGGAGTTTGCATCTATGTTTATATCAATATGGTACAAGATTACCCTGTTTAAATCAATGTGATAAACGAGTTAGGTCAAAAGTAATCTAAAAGTAGTCTGATTATATTACCTAAAATGTGTAATGTAATGAATCGGTATCGAGCACTGATTATACATTGTATATGCATTAAAGTAAAAAAAAAAGAGCTTCATTATAATAGTAACCAAAGAAAATAATCTCAAAGAAAGTCTCTTTTAATAATGTAATAAACATGTAACTTCAAAAAACAGTAAATGTGATTAAATACAAGCCATGGATCAAGTAATCACCCATGCAATGAGAAAACATCCCAACATGCTCGCTTTCAGATGGTCACATACAAACTGAACAATTACTCTTGCAAGTCTACAATTAAGTTGTCAAGTCTCATTATAACACTTAAAACACATTGATCCCACTTATTTTTCATTCTACTCAGTATTTCATAATATATCCTCCCAGTAAAAAAAGAAATCCCTTAATTTATCCAAAATCAGTGCACAGATGGTGGTTTGCCTGTTCTGTCCTCTTTTCTTTGAGCTCCAATCTATCTGATGCCACAAAGTTATTTTAAGGCTTTGGTAATCAATGGAATGTCATTAAGAAGCATTTTAATTTTATTCTGAAATGTTGTAATCAGAGATTTCTGAAGCTAAGGGATGCTTCATTCAGTCAAAACTGATGAGTTCTTCGGGTCTAGCAAGGAATGATCAGGGCTGCGTTTCTCAAAAGCATCGTAAGCTTAAGTACATCGTAGACCCATTAAAACCAATCGAGCTACGATCAACTTAAGCTTACAATGCTTTTGGGAAACGCAGCCCTGGCTATAACGAGGAATTATTACAATAAAATATTCAAGTTGTAATCAAAGCAGTAATCAACACCTTGTTGAACACCAATTCCGCTTCCAACTAATGAACACAGCACACTGGTTAGTCTGTTAGCAAATATGATGTCCTTTATGTTTAGCACTGCATCTACAAACACAGGTTGACGGGTCAGTTTATCCTCTGACGCCCACTAGTGATGGATCTGAGACACCGCAGAAGTGAACTGCCCTTTAGTAAAGTGATATGTAACAGATTTGATGCCCTGTCATAATAATATAACTCTCCTTACTTCTAATGACCAGTGATTTTTCTGTATGATGAATGAGATCCGATGATTGTGCTTTGTCCAGATGACTCTCCTCCACCCGTCACAGAGGATAGAGGCCACAACAGTATTAAGATCATATAGACAATTTCTTGTGATTGAGTTTTGTATCTATGCATGAAATATTAAGTCAATATATTGCCTATCTTTACACACCAGGTTTCGCCTCCAGTCATGAGGTGAGGACAGTCACACAGTCAGTTTGGCACTATACAGCAGCCGGTAGCATTTCAGCGCTGGCGAAGACAGTACGAGAGTGTGTAAACAACATTATATCTAACTGTTACACACACTTAGAGAACCTGAGCATCTGAGGAGGCAGAAAACAGATCTGGAGGTATAAATCATAACACTCTCCGTCCTCAAACACAGAGAGCAGCTCTTCCTCAATGATGGATCACTCTGTCAGTCTTGGTGCTCCTGCTTCACTACTTTATCCTGGATGTTCCTATGTGTGCAGAGGATTCTTCCTTAATCCTGGTGGGTCTTTTCCTGACTGACTTTGTACTCGTACTGCAGCAAATAAAGAAACACAAATCAATGCAATACATAGTGTTTCAAAGGCAACATAACTACACATCACAATTTTAAGAACTTCCAAAATTGAGTTACACACTAATTTCTAATTAAATAAGTTTATAAATAAATAAATAAATCTTATACAAGCCAACAAATTAACCTGCACTTCTGTTTAAAAGTTTGGGGTTGGCAAGATTTTTTATGTTTTTGAAAGATGACAATTAGGCTGTATTTATTTGATTAAAAAAATATAGTAAAAACAGTAATATTATTAAACTTATTTCAAATTTAAAATAATTTTCTATGTGAATATATTTTAAAATGTAATTTATTCCTGTGATACAAAGCTGAATTTTCTGCTTCATTATTCCAGTCTTCAGTGTCACGTGATCCTTTAAAAATTATTTTAATGTGCTGATTTAGTGCAGTTTTCCAAAACTGCATCCGGGAGTAAGTTCATTCAACCCAGAGTATGTTCCTGTTTAAGACTCAAGACATTCTCAACAGAGCGACGAATCGACGGAAACAGTCACTATGGAAACAGAGGCCAAGAAAAAGCATGCCATGCTACTTCTTTCTTCTTCTGTTCAAAGGCCGTTTACATACTTGGTTCATATCGCCACCTAACTGGTGGTTGTGCAATAATTTTTCTTTAATCTTTAATCCTTGAGAATAAGAATTGGATTGTTTGTTTGATGCTAATTATATAATAAGTCATATCAGATATGTATTCTTATCATAGAATTATAGAAAATGCCGATCCATGATGTGTGAGATGATAATATAAAATGTAATAAATATATAATATAATAAATTAAACATTACCTTGTCATAATAGTTTTTTAAAATTTATACAGATAACTATTATATATGCCAATATAATAACCATATTAGAATATAATATATATATATTTCATTACTATATTGTAATAACATAATATTGTGCGCAATCTGTCACGCCCACTGAAGTCTCGTTAATAGGCCACGCATGTGCTGATAGATCTGAAGGGAACTAACCCTGAAACAGAGCCTACTCCGGAGCAGGTTATGTTCAGAGTATAGGTTGCTATGGCTGCTTACATACCCTGAAAGTAACCTTCTGTTTTTTGGAACCGAAAGCTGAGGTTATCCGCATACTTACCCTTAAACAAACCCAGGTGTGTCACATAACTTGCTTTCTGGAATACACCCCAGAGCTTAATTGTAGGGCTGCACGATATATTGCATGTGATTGTCATGCACATCTCGTCAGTAAAGCAGGTTCTGTGATTATTAATAAATCTCCACCTTCACCTGAACTACGGCTCTGTGTATTAAATGCCACTCCATTTGAAAACAGGTGATGGAGATTTATTAATAATCACAGAACCGGCTTTACTGACGAGATGCGCATGACAATCGCATGCAATATATCGTGCAGCCCTACTTAATTGTGTGATTATGTTTGAGTAACTATGCAAAAGTTTACCAGAGCTAGTTGTCGTCCAATATTCCCCACAGTTATGACCCCAGCGAAGAAGATACATGGCAGCCAGGACCGAATGTACAGGAAGTCAGGAGAGGTATATCTGCACACATTCACACACGGACAGTGAAGTACCAAACAAAACATCCAAGCAAAACAGTCTTGTAATGATGCAAGTGTAAGCAGTAGATCTTATAGTTATCGCTATTGGTGTGAACAGACCTTAAAACTACTATTACTTCATTTGGTGATTCTTCCAACTGACTATATTGTGCAGACTTATAACAGAGTGGGTATGAAACTCACTGAAAGACTCCGTTGTAAACCAGCAGCTGGGTGACAAGTGTGGCGAGTATTGCAATGATGACTCCCAGCCCAAAACCACAGCGTGAACGATCGAACGTCCACCACAGGCCGACAGACAATGCAGCCAGCGTCAATGACAGCTGCACATTATTCACAAAGTCCACCTTCTGTTGGTACCAGTGTTAAAGATAAGTCATACAAGAGCAATATCGTTTTTGTACTATAGTGTGCTGCAGGGATGATGTATTATTGTAGGCCAAATCCCAGAAACGAGGTAGCTTTTTAGCACTTCCGGTTCCATTGTCCTGAACGCAATGGGTTTTTGAATTAGTTTTAGTTTGAAAGCCTGAAATAAGGTCTGTTGTTCACACAAGCTAAAGATATTTTCATGTTTTATACTACAACATAAAATACATCAGTAATTCCCA
This sequence comes from Aspiorhynchus laticeps, assembly GCA_023376895.1. NCBI lineage: Eukaryota > Metazoa > Chordata > Actinopteri > Cypriniformes > Cyprinidae > Aspiorhynchus > Aspiorhynchus laticeps. Next base: position 35,993,230 of record CM041799.1, on the reverse strand, counting down.
ATTGTGATTTTTTTTTTTTTTTAGCATTTACATGGCTTGCAAAAGGTGGTTGCTAACAAGCTGCTAAATGTGACTACAGAGGTTTGAGGACAATAAACATCACCAAACTGAACAGATAAACTACTCACTAGTCCACTTCCACAGCCTCATTGTTTATAATTGCACTCTTGCAAACTATTGTAACTCACGCTTTCAGAGAATTCTTTTAAAGACTGAAAGAAGTGTCAGATGCTAAATGGTGGTGACATAAGATTGTGAGACATTAGACAAGTCATGAAACCGTGGTATTGTTTGTTTATAGGCCGTTTAGCTTTTTACTTCTGGTGATTGTATTTAGGATTAAAAACTTATAAAAGTTGTTTTAATTTGTAAAGATTATCATGATGAACAAAATGTATAAATTATAAATATTTGTTGGTCACAGAGTTTATTTTCTGCAAAAATACAAAAGCCAACAGAAAAATCTTATTGGTTTTTGTCGAAGGAACCAAGGATGATGCTATTTTATGGATTGACCTAAAAAAACAAGTCATCACTGCAGCACTCTATAAAACTGCCACATTTATCATCAGTTCAATGTCATTTCTAGGGCAGAAAAATGTGTTTATCTGTAAACGCTGACAACCAAAAACTTTATCAAAAAACCTTATGCATTAAATAAAAATGTAATCTATTTTCTAAGTGCATTTTACCATTCAGATGAATAGTACCAAGTCTCCATCCTACATTTTCTTTCAGATGTGCGTCACATTATGTAAGAAAATATTAATCTTGTTACAAGGTAACTTTAGGATAAACAATAAGACTAAAACAGTGTTAATCTAGCTGAACTGCTTGACAGAATGACTTTGTTAGAGAAGGTCAAGAACAAGAAGAAATGAGATGTTGTGAGAGAAGGATACAGCACTGGCGTGATTTATGCCCACAAAGACGGCCACACAGCGCATCACATTAGACCACTCTCTCTTGAGCTTATGCGGCTCCCCCAGATGATGATCCATACAGGGATACAGCAAACCTATCAACGCTGAAAAAACAAGAGTGGCATTTAATCGACATCACAGATCTCACAGGCCAACATATATACTGTCTTAAGAATGACAACAGCATTCATTTGTGTGAGAATCCTCTGTTATGGCAGAAGCAGTTCAGACAAACACTGTTTATAATCGTAATATTTTGTGTGTGTTTGTGTACCTGCGGCTGTTCCACAGCAGGGTGGAACCCACCAGGCGGATGAGAAAATGCTGCTGATGACGTCTGGAGGGAAGAGAGTGACGTTACGCTGCACCTGTAGCAGGTTTAGCACGAGTGCTAGAAACACTCCCACCATAAAGAGCATGGCAGCACGGATCAGCAAGTTCATCGTCCGGTTGGTGATCATGCTGATGTAGGGTCCGCGGCGCATCGGAGCACCACTGCTCAGTGACGAAACCTCCGCCATGGCTGCTGTCACAGAAGGACGTCAGCTACATTTGCTGCTGTCAGCTGACATTACACACCTGGAAAGAAGAAGGTAATAATAATGATGTTGTCTGAAACCCAGACATACCTAATTTCTGAATAATAACGATATAGCCAAAACTGAATGACCCAAGAAATTGTGTAACTGTGAATATAACTCTTTGGGCTTTTTGTGCATTTGACAATTTATTCTACAATTTAGAGCACATTTCATGTCATTTAATAATTCTTATATTTTTTCCTAAAGTTTTTTTTAGAAAAATCCTATTTTATCCATTAAGGATCCATTATAATCTTGTACATTATTATAATCTTGTATATTTTTTGTGCACCTTGTGTTTCAGTTTGCTTGAAATTGCCTTGATAACTCTTAAATTTCAGTTTTTGCTATGTCTGTTTTTGAAGTGAGTGGGTCTCGACTTCAAAATAATTAATAAAAAAAATTAAGTCAACATTATCTATATTCTACATACTTCAGAAAAATTCGTTTTTTGTGATTGATTAAAATTTAATTTAAGAAAATATTTTTATTTTGCTTAAGTTCTATCAACTATGTTTTTTGATCAAACAACCCCCTGCTACTAAAAATGGTTTATCATAAGCCTTTTTGTATTTGATATAACTTTTTTCTGAAATGGATATTTTGAACACATTATTGTATAATTTATGTGTCCTTTCATTTGTTTGTTTGTTTTTTTCCTCAATATTTTATCTACAACAACCTATTATCAAATATATTGACTACCCGTCAATTATATTGGATACACTGTTTTTTTTTTGTGAACAATTATTTTTATTGGAAAATAAAAATGCCGTACCCACCAACCCACTGTTTCTGGAAAAACAGAAAACAATGCAGTGGAGAAAAGTACAAAGTGCAATACCCAATCACAAGAAAAATAAAAAAATATACATGAATTCAAAATAATTTTTTACATCAAAAAGAAGAAACAAAAGATTTAACAATGTCAAAAGTAGCATTCCAGGTCTTCAAAGTTTGTGTCTTTGCTCCATGAATACAAGCTGTAGATAGTTCCATAGAAACAATGTCAAGCAAAGATAAGCCCCATACACGTCTGGTCACTGAATGGGGAGGAACCCAGAGACTGACTAACATTTTCTTTGCAGCAGTGAGAGCAGCTAAAAGTAAGTTTCTCTGTTGCGGAGACAGAGCCAATTCAGAAAAGTTATTTAAGAAGAAAAGATCTGGAGTCAAATCCACATCCTTTTCTAAAAGGAAAGATATGTCATGAGCAAGCTGAGACCAGAAAAGAGAAAGTGCAGAGCATTCCCCCAAAAAATTTAAATATGTACCAAGTGCCCTCTGTGGACATAAATTGCAATTTGGGGAAGGTGACATGCATATAGAAGCGTTTTAAAGGGGACAGATAAAGTCTATGTAGTATTTTCCAATGGATCATCTGATGATTTGTTTTTTTTGAGGATGATGTGATTGTCTCCCAAATTTTAATAGACAATAAAGTTTGTAAGTCACTACTGATATCCTTAGACCAGATAGTTGTTATGGATAATGGTTTGTATGATTGTTTGGGGAGAAAATAGTAAATAACTGAAGCAGAAATAACAGAATTATCAGTGGGGAGAATTACTTTCTGCAAGGGATGCACAGGTAATTGTGCATCCCAGGGAACTCTATATGCATGAAACACTGACCTAATATGAAGATACATGAAAAAGGAGGTTCCTGGTAGATTAAAAAGAGCCTTAATATCTTGAAATGATTTCAGGCCTTTGTCATCATAAATGTCACCAAAGGAATTTACTTTACATTTAATCCATTGTGGACAGTATAATGGTTTTTTACCCGATAAAAAAATATTATTATGGAACAAAGGTGAATGACGATGCCACCTCAAGCTTTGCTCTATCTTCCTGGTCACCGTTCTCCAAGTACAAATAAAATGTTATGATAGGGCCAAAACGAAGTTTACATTGTCTAAGTGAGACACCAGCAAAAACCAAGTGTTCTATATTGTGTGGAGAAACAAGAGACTCTTCAATAGCCCACCATGAGGTTGACACATTTGGTTTAAACCAGGCTGACAGTGCACGAAGAGTAAAGGAGTCAGCATATAATTTAACATTTGGAAAGGACCAGCCACCATCTGATCTGTTATGCTGTAAAGTAGATTATTTAATTCGGGGCGTTTACCATTCCAAATATATTAAGAGATTACTGAATCGAGTTTTTTCCAATAGCCAGCAGGTGGGGGTAAAGAATCATAGAGGAATAGAAATTAACGCGAGGAAGGATGTTCATTTTAACAACAGATATTCTTGCATGGAAAGAAGTAAGAAGATGCGTCCAATTTGCCAGATCTGAGGTGACTTTAGCCAAGTTTTTATTCAAATTTGCAAGGACGGATAGCTTTCTACACCTAAGTGTGTCAAAGAATGCACCACTGGAATAAAACCAGAAAATGTTGCAGACCCAACACAAAAATTGAGAGGGAGCAGATATGACTTTGTCCAATTCATTTTGTATATATTGGGTACAATGTTATGCATTTACATAAATGTACTTAAGACTTAGATTCACCAGCTTCAACATTATTAACCTGTCATTTTCAATGATAGGCCTTATCTGGCCAACCACATTTTGTTTTCTTGATCAGGTTAACCACAAAATGAAATATATATTCAAATTTGAGGTTAACCTGATCAAGAAAACAAAATGTGGTTGGCCAGATAAGGCCTATAATTGAAATTATGAGTCAAATGGTGAAATTGCAAAACTATGTTACCTGTCTAAATTACCCTGTAGAGTAATTTCTTGAATTACATAATTTTCATGACCATACTGTGTGACTGTATCCAGTGATAATAATGAATTGTTTGCATTTTTTTTCAATCATAATTTAACCTTCTAACATGTTAGAGAAGAGTGAGTGTGTTCATGAGATAATGTGTGCAATAGTTAACTTACATGGTTTGTCGGGTTTTAAAGAAGACAAACAGCAGATTATTGCTGAAGGGTTGTGAAGTGTGTAGTGGCATACTGTCTGTCTGTAAGTTGACAAACTAACTAGGAAAACATCCATTCTATTGTATTACTAAAATGGTGTTTAACAATTAAGCTTGACTAATAGCAAATATGTGACCCTGGACCACAAAACCAGTCATAAGTAGCAGGGGTATATTTGTAGCAATAGCCACCAATGGGTCAAAATGATCGACTAGTAACCGTAAATATATCAAAACTTAATTTTTGATTAGTAATATGCATTGCTGAGAACTTCATTTGGACAACTTTAAAGGCAATTTTTTTTTTTTTTTGCACCCTCAGATTTCAGATTTTCAAATAGTTGTATCTCGGCCAAATATTGTTATATTCTAACAAACCATACATCAATGGAAATCTTATATATTCAGCTTTCAGATTATGCATAAACCTCAATTTAAAAATAAATAAAAAAATGACCCTTTTTTGGTTTGTTTTGTGGTCCAGGGTCACATATGTTACACTGATGAAATATGTAAACTGAAACCATCAGTAATTTTACTGAGAAAGCACTTTGTTTTTGTTTATGTGAACTGTACCCTCAATTATAACACGAGTTATATATTATCTATAATTCGAGTACTGTAAATCACTTTATGATAAAAACATATGACACACAAACACTTATTAGACACAGCATAAAAACCCCGTGATATGTTACTGCTGGTCACTTGGCAGGACTCAAACCAAACTAGTTCCATATCTCTAGCGGTTAAAGGAGACTGATCAAAGGCCACATCAGCAGCAGGCCTTCCAGCACTCACCTCGTTTACAATGTAAACAGACTCTCATAACGACTACGGTAAATTAATAATGGTCATAGTGAAAGTATTGTATGTTGAAACTGATGAATTCTCCAAAACATCATATTACAGCTCTACTCGTAGTTTGTGACCCAGAGAGGGGGAAATATATTAAGCAATGATCACATGTAACATTTCTTAACTTATTAAGTCCAATGCAATAGATGTCTAATAAAATGTCACAAATTACTCACCGTCGCCGTTTTAAATAAGCGTTACTCTTGCTCTGAACAGAGATGTTAAAGTCCACCGCGAAGGAAGAAGACCTTTTCGCGAGGATAATGCTGTACTTCCGCCCCACTGATAGCGCGGCTGCCTCAGCAGCCAATCAGAGGGGGCGCTGGTGACGTAATAAAGAGGAGGTTTTGCGACGCCTCATACTGTTTTGGATCATTCTGATTAAGTTTATGCTGTTATTCAAACATAAATTTAATTCAATATTTCTAATAAAAGTGAACACACTGTCAGTGTTCACAGAAGAAACCCTGGAGCGCCCACCGTCGACGCCAACCTCTGAAATCAGGCGCAATCTCGCGCGAGTTCACGCGCTCTTCTCACCTCCCATTTCCGCTCTAAATTTTCACATTCCCGCCATCATCGGCTGCTCGTGGGACGCGAGCGCGATAAACATCATAGCCGGCAAATCTCACACACTGACAGCGCGCCACATTGAGCGGATACTGTCCTTCTCCAGCGCTTTCTTCAAGGAATTTTCCTCCCGCAGGTAAACGAGATGCGGTTTATGAGCAGAATTTGCCCGCGTTTTTTATCAGAATGGTCAGTTAGCGGAGCCAAGCCAGTCATACGGCCTGGGCTGCTAATGCTAGTTAATTAGCTGCGTGTGTCATTATTTCACAGCGGAGTGTGAGGATACTGCAAAATAAAGATGCGTTTCTGCGAATTACACGAGAGTTCGTTTGTTCTAAGGCGGGAACGCGAACGCTTGAAGTGTGTGCGGTCTCTAGGGAAGCTAGTCAAGTTGGTTCATTTAAAGCGCGCGTAATGTCTTGACCTGATGTGTTTGTTTACTTCTATCTTTACTCGCTGGAACTCCTCGAAACATGCGGGACTCGGGGCTCTTTATGATCAAATCTTATAAAGGAGAGCTTCGGGCATCGTTTTGACGCATGACTTAGTCAGTTAACTTTTAAAATGTCAGAAGTTTGTCATACTTAAGCTCAAGGCTTTTAAAGAAACACATTTGTGATTTGACTTAATGATTTAGTTTATATTAAGTGGAGTGTTTGCGAAGATTTGAATGTAAGAAATATAACTGTCTAATGTAGACTTTACACTGGCTCGCTTATTTTGTGTTCTGTTTATTGTCGTTGATAATTTTAAACGACCGGGACATTATTATAGAGATATTGTTAAATGACAACAATCACGGTGGTTTATTATTTGTGAGTCCGATTCATTTCCGACACGTGGGTTGTGTGCTTTCTCCTAAAGTCGTGGTTTAAGAGTTTTAGCTTTCAGTTTTCTTTTAAAACGTGTGTTTACATTTGGCATGCATTGGCTCGTTTACAACAGATGTGTAAAATGAAACGTATAGGATCAAAATCATGTGTTTTTGTTCAAAGAAGCGCTCGTTTGCTCCCGCTTGTTGTAAAAACCTCGTCGCTAGTACCGGTGTTATATGTACATTTCTGCGTCTCAAGCTGTTTCACGTCGGACATTGTCTCTCGTCTTTTGTCAGGGCTTTTGTTGTAGGTCTCTGGCCGCATCTGTTCGCCATCAATTGTGTCCAGAGCCGGAGTTTTGAGCGCCTCTCGCCCTCATGGCCGTCACAGTGCCTAAGCTGACCAGTGGTGGTGCTGTCCGCATCCGCATCAGATGTGGGGAGCTGGGGACCACTAAATGGAAAGAGGGAGTCTTTGAAATCCACGAGAGGGACAACAAAATAAACCTGCTAGTCAAGTTCAACAGTGGCGGTACTCCGAGGATGTTTCAGGTGCAGATCTGTCTTTGCATTCACAGCCGAAATCCTGACATATGATTTACATTTATGCATTTAGCAGACGCTTCAAGGTTCTTTATTATTCGTCACATACACAATCATACAGGGTATAATCAGTAGTGAAATGTAGGTAAAATTTTATCCAAAGCGACTTACATTGCATTCAAGTTACAGTTTTACATTTTTTCAATTCTTGCTTTTCCCTGGGAATCGAACCCATGATCTTGGCGTTGCTAGCGCTATGCTCTACCATTTGAGCTACAGGAAAGCCTATATTATAATATTATTATATATATATATATATTTTATTCGTGTTAAAACCATGGATAACTTTCGTTAGGGAACATGGAAACTCGGAGAGAATATTAGATGTGTTGGTGGTGGTGAAATTATTACCGACATTAAAACACGGCGGTAAAGTTAGTTTTACGTTTGACATTCATTAGACATTCGGTTTCGTAAGAATTAAACTCTTAATGCCTGTTATGTTTTGAGCCGTAACTAACTCAGATAGACATAAATATATGCCCTTTACGTTGCACAAGGCTTAATTTTTTGAAAAAAAAAATTATAAAAAATTAACCATATAAATTAATTAAACAATTTAACTACATTACATTATACTATAAAACCAATACTAAAATGTTCAGAAAAACATCCCTGTTATTGCACAAGGCTCTGTTTTTGGAATTAGCATTTTATGTGTTTTATAATAATTTTACAACTTTTAATGTATGCAATAATACAAATCCATTAAACAACAACACCATTTGATTTAAAGGTATCAAACCAACTGTAAATATCTCTAAATATTATTCCCTATAATGCACAAGGCTTGTTTTTTATGATTATTCCTTTGTTTTTATATACAGTACTGAAACCATATTTTTGATATGTTTAATATACTCTACCTACTTAAATTCATTAAACTCTGACACCGTTTGAGATAAAGGTATCAAACCAACTGTAAAAATATCTAAATATTATTCCCCATAATGCACAAGGCTTATTTTCTCATAATATTCCTTTATTGTTTTTATATACAGTACTGAACATGTATTTTTGTTATGTTTATATACTCTACCTACTTAAATTAATTAAACTCTGACACCGTTTGAGATAAAGGTATCAAAACAGCTGTAAAATATTCAGAGTATTATTCCCTATAATGCACAAGGCTTATTTTTTATGATTATGCCTTTATTGTTTTTATATACAGTACTGAACATGTATTTTTGTTATGTTTATATACTCTACCTACTTAAATTAATTAAACTCTGACACCGTTTGAGATAAAGGTATCAAACCCACTGTGAAATATTTAGAATATTATTCCCTATAATGCACAAGGCTTTTTTAATAAAAAAAATTCAAAAAATTAAGCCTTTTGCAACGTAAAGGACATATATTTATGTCTATCTGAGTTAGTTACGGCTCAAAACATAACAGGCGTTAAGAGTTTAATTCTTATGAAACCAAATGTCTAATGAATGTCAAACGTAAAACTAACTTTACCGCCGTCATTAAAACACGTTATTAACACTCAAAAAAGTTTCACAGGATTATGAATGTAGCCTGAATGTAGTGACGCACGGGCTTTGGTTTCATCTTTGTTTTTGTTTTTTTCTCTTCATTCTTGATGCCGGATTCCTGATGTCTTTTCACGGGCATAGTTGTCCATCAGTTATGATCGTTTGCATTCAGCCGCTAGCGGTCGCGTAACATTTGTTTTTATTTTATTTTATTTTATTATTTTTTTTTGAGCTGGGATGGTGCCCCCTGGGAGTTGGTGCCCTATGCAAATTGCGTACTCTGTGTATAGGGAGCGGCGGTACTGAAAACAGTATAGCATATTACTTGCATTAAATGCTTATAAATATCAATTGTCAGTCTGAATCTCATTATAATGACTGTAAGATGATTTTTAAATGCTTAGTTTATGATCAAAACTCCGATTGAGAGATGAACAAGTAAACATTCCTCAAAAGCCTGATGGCTCATATTTGATACTCACATTTTAACACAAATTTTCCAAAAAAAAATAAATGCATGGATAATCAGGTAAATCTAATTTTAGGAGTTCGAGTAAATGTTTATGTTGAAATATTACTAACACTATAAATCACATTTTATCTTCAGAATTAAAGATTAAACAGTAAAAATACCTGCAGGTGGACATATTCACAATTATACTAAAAGGCTTTTTGTTTGCTGAAAAGTATAATCAGTCAGATGACTGAAGGCATGTAGTAGATTGTGTGCACCAATTTTTTGGTTTGATCATGTTGATAATTTAAATACTTAGAAATGTGTATGAAATATGGTATAGGAGGGTTTATAGGGTTAAGAAACATCTGTAAGGTTCTCCTTCGAGACACACGGTGTCATTTTAAGACAGGAGCAGCAAATGCATTTTGTTGAATGCTATTTAGATTTATGTTTATTTTGTTGCAGCTGAATCACAACGTTAAGCAGGTTTCATGGTATCAAACGCGTGGGCCAAACCGTGTGACTTTGACTCTGAAAGACTCGAGCGTTGTCATGATGGACAAACTGTCCTTGTTGGTTGCTAAAAAAATTAAGGAATACCTTGAAACGGTGAGGCTTGGAAAACCAGCAGGTATGTTTCTTTTGACTTGTGTTTTTAGTTTTCACATCACTGTCCATTCATTTTCAAGTCATGTTAAATTTTGTTTTGTCATTTTGATCTTTCTTTAGTTTTAAAGACAAACCAGGGGAGTGCTAGTTTTGGCTTAGTTCTTGGGAATCGTGCAGCACAGAATGACTCTGGCCTTTCTCCATCAGAAAAACAGGTAGCACAGCATCACGAGCACTGAAATGCTTGTGGATTCTTTTCTAAATATTATATGATTAACCTGCTGTTTCTTTCAGAGCACTCCAAGACGTCCAAGTCTGGACAGCAGAGAGGACAGCACACCAAGAAAGCCTCTCGGGAGTCCCAGCCGGGTAACTTCCACACCTGGCCGCAATGGGCTCTCTGAGAACAGGTGTGCAAATTTAGATTTGGGTACAGTGTCAGTTATGTTGTTTGCTTGCATGTTATCTCAAGTTTCAGCAATTTAATGACAGTTAATTTAATAAAGATTGCCCTGACCACATCTAAAGTTTTTGTCCTGTAGGAGTGAGAAGAGGAAGAGGCTGATGAACTCTGATGGTGATATGACAGAGGACTACCCCAAAGAGAATGACTCTTCTAGGTAAACAAGACTTCATCTTGGTGCAGATTCATTTTGATACACTAATGTTCAAAAGTTTGGGGTCAGTGAGTCCCCCCCCCCCCCAATTCTGAAAGAAATTAAGTCCGGTTTAGAAAGGATGCATTAAATGAATCAACATATACAGTTAATACATGGCTACAAAAAAAGTTTAAATAAATACTGTATTCATAAACTCTTGAAAACAATTAAATATTTTCACACAAATATTAAGCAAAAAAAAATAAAAATACTGTTTTTGATGCAGCCTTGCAGCTTTCCATCTTGGCAAATCTTACCAATCCCAAAAAAATTTGAATTGAGTGCACTTAAATGCAAAGAAACTTTCTATAATATTGCCTGTTTTTAGCAACAATAAGGCCATCACAGACTCATCCAGAAAGTTTCTGCTCAGCTGCAAAGAGAAACTCAAGCAGTCAGAGGAGAACAGAGCAACCGGTTAGTGTCTTCACGTTTTATCTACTGTAGCGGCTTCCCTCTCGGCTTTATGACTTATGCTTATTACTTTATTTCCTCAGCTCCACACACGCCTGCCCCTCTCCAGCCTACATCCTTTTATGGGAGCAGAACAGGAACTAAAGATTACTCGCAGACTCATTTATTTTTGGACAGGTAAAGAGCCTCTGACTCTTTTTGTTACTCATTGTCAATAGGCTGTGCTTTCTAAACTGGTGTTTCCTGCAAAGTTCTGTGATTGTGCTGCTGAATTTACAATTCCATGACAATAATGTAGTCTGAATGTGATAAAAATGACTCTGTAATAGTAAGTAATGCTGGCGCAACAAGTGCATTGTCTTCAGTTGCTGCACAAACATACAGTGTGACTAGTGTAGTCCAGTTCACAAACAAATTACTTTTTATGTGCCAGTTATTTTACTGAATATCACAAGCAAGTATTATCAGTTTAGATCCTTTGCTGAATTCATCAGATTTAGTGGTTACTAATCCACGTCTATTTTGATATTTTTTCCTACACACCCAGCAGTACAGGCCAGTGTCCCTCTGCTAAAAGAAGCCTAATGTTACCCAATCACTCAACTCCCTTTAAAAAGGTGCGCCCAACTTTGGACTACGGTGGTTGGAACAAACCAAGACCATCCGCGCTGGCTCAGCCGCAGCCTCCACTACAAGGGTGAGTGTCTAAAGCTCGCTAATATAGGGTTCTATGAATTTTTTTATTTTTTCCCCCAAATTCTGTTTAATTTTAATAATTTTTTTGTTCTGTTTTTATAATATGATACCAATTTCAAATTAATGCATAAAACCTAACAGTTTCATTTTTTTTTTTTTACAATGCATCAAAGTAAATTGAGAATTTTTGGAAGTTTATTACTTACCGTTTTACTGTATTATTATTATTGCTGAGAAATACATTCTGCTATAAATTTAAAATGTATATTTTTTTATATATAGTTTAAATAATACATTGTAGTACAGTCAGTATTATTGATATTATTTTGCCATATTGAATGGCATTATTTTTTTGTCCTCGGCTTATCACATGAGTCTTACTTGATTGTCCATTAGATTCTCCAATCTTGGGAACACCTGTTACATGAACGCCATACTCCAGTCACTTTTCAGCCTGCCCTCATTTTCGAATGACCTGTTAAAGCAGGGCATACCATGGAAGAGGGTCCCCGTCAATGCCCTTCTGAGGTATGGTCATGCTGTTGTTTTTTTCCCCTCAAAATTAGGTACTTTTTGGACTATTCTAAACATTCATTCAAAATTTGAAACGTAATGATTCTCCAGTCACAAGCCTGTTGATGTTTTTTTTTGTTTCCATATAAAGGCGTTTCGCTCATCTGCTGGCCAGGAAAGATATTTCCCCTCCAGAAGTGAAGAAAGATCTTTTGCGGCGAGTGAAGAACGCTATTTCCTCAACTGCTGAGCGTTTCTCTGGTTACATGCAGAATGTAAGACGTGTGACATCTTTATTTCTAATGCACATGCATCTGACTTGAAGCCCGTTCACACCAATGATAACTCTAACTATTTTAATAATCACATTCAGAATTTTATATCAGCTGCTGAGCGACAAAAACACTGACAGCCGATAAGAATCTGACTTCAAAGAGCTTGAGGATTTAAATTGACAGATGACAGAACTGCATAATAAACAATTTTATTGTCCGTTAGTATGGATGCTAATATGGTTATCATTATCTTTACAGTTGTTTTTGGTGTGAATAAGCCTTCTTGACACATTGTTCACATGATGCAAGTGCCAATCAGCTGTTTTTGCCCAGGATGCCCATGAGTTCCTGAGCCAGTGTCTGGACCAGCTGAAGGAGGATGTGGAGAAGATCAACAAAAACTGGAAGAACGAGCCCTCGGCCTGGGAGGAGCCACAGAGCGCTCGGTTAGCAGAGGAGGTGGACACCTCACGCATTTACACTTGCCCGGTTACAGTCAACATGGAGTTTGAAGTGCAGCACACCATAACATGTAAAAGGTGAATAAAAGAGGCCATGTAGTTATTACAGGACATATTAAAAGTCATAAGACAACACATGCTGCCTTACATACTGACCGAGTCCTCTCTTGCTCTGGTGAACAGCTGTGGAGAGGTGGTGACGAAGCGAGAGCAGTTCAATGACCTGTCCATCGACCTGCCGCGCAGGAAAAAAACACTCCATCTGAGATCCATACAGGACTCTCTAGATCTCTTTTTCAGGGTACGACACTACATCATACCAGCTGTAAAATGTGAAGCATCGAAAACAAAGTCCCATTCACACCAAAATAAATGTTCAGTGATAAACTTTTTAATTTGATGCATGGCTGTTAATGCGTTTGTTTGGATCAGCATGAATATTTGCATGTAGTAAATAACAAATACAAAAGTCTGAATGGCTGTTTGAAAACATGTAGATACTGTTTGACTTGGCTTTTGTCACTGAGAAAAAAGTAGTGAAGCAACTGTCAAAGAGTTTTATATATATATATATATATATATATATATATATATATATATATATGGAATATGCAAATATTTTTTACACATTGATCTAAACAGACAAACCCTGTGTAAAAACCAAATCAGATTTTTTTGCTGAACATTTGTAACCAACCCTTTTTTGTCACAGAGTTTTTTTTGTTTGTTTTTTTTTGGCTAAAATCAGAGTAAAACTGTGCAAATGATTCTTGTGACTTTCAATCTGTGATAAAAACTCATTATCAAATGAAACTATTTTACAATATGGTACTTCACTTTTCATTACCTGTTGGCTTTGTGTTTATAGATGGAGGAGATTGAGTATTCCTGTGAAAAATGCAGTGGAAAAGCAGCAACCGTCTCTCACAAATTTAGCAGGCTTCCCAGGTTGGGATGAACAGACACACTTTAGGTGTAATTCATTTGTGGTCAATTCAAAGCATTTAAATGACTCTCTCTCTCTCTCTCTATCTGCAGAGTGCTGATTCTTCACCTTAAACGCTACAGCTACAACAGTCAGCTGTCTTTAAACAGCAAGTTGGGCCAACAAGTCCTGATCCCCAAATATCTCACGCTGCTCTCACACTGCACAGACGCCACACGCCCCCCTCTCAGCCTCGGCTGGAGCGCACAGACCGCCATGTAAGACTCACTCTTGCACTTGCTGTCATTTAGTGAAGCACCCTTCATACTCACTAATGGCTGATTTAATTTCAGCTCCAGGACGCTGAAGATGTCACAGTCGGTCAACTCTTCAACACTACGGTGAGAGCAGTCCTCTGATGTGCATGCTAAGAGTATTTAGACTTCATTCATACTAATGTGTTTTGAATTGATGGTTTACAGGAAAGGTCCTCAAAAGCCAGAGAGCTCAGGCAGCATCTTGTGTGACTCGGATAGTGAGGAGGAGCTCGTCAGAAAAGTTGGTCGGAAACATCATTCAGAAGATGATAGGACAGAAGAGGTGAGAAGTATACAGTAGCTGTCTTTTTAATGGATGGTTTGAATCTGTCCACATGGCACTTGTGAATCAAATCAAACACTCTACATTTGGTTACAGCAAGCTGCAATCTACAAAGGTGTCATGTCACAAGCAGGGTTACTATCTTAAACTCAAACTAAAACATTTTTGTTAATTGAAATAAAATATAAGTATTAGATAAAAAGCTTGAACTTATTTCAGTTAGGCAACATTTCTAATTTAATTTCATGCACTAAAATAAAATAGAAGCATTGAAAATAAAATGAACTAAATTAAAAAGTAATATTTAAAATGAATAAAGCAGACAACAACTGACTAAAAATTAAAATGAATTTTAAATAAATTCAAAATATTAAAAAGCGCATATATATATATATATATATATATATATATATATATATATATATATATATATATATATATATATATATATATATATATATACAGTGGGTACGGAAAGTATTCAGACCCCCTTAAATTTTTCACTCTTTGTTATATTGCAGCCATTTGCTAAAATCATTTAAGTTCATTTTTTTCCTCAATGTACACACAGCACCCCATTTTGACAGAAAAACACAGAATTGTTGACATTTTTGCAGATTTATTAAAAAAGAAAAACTGAAATATCACATGGTCCTAAGTATTCAGACCCTTTGCTCAGTATTTAGTAGAAGCACCCTTTTGATTTAATACAGCCATGAGTCTTTTTGGGAAAGATGCAACAAGTTTATTTGGGGATCCTCTGCCATTCCTCCTTGCAGATCCTCTCCAGTTCTGTCAGGTTGGATGGTAAACGTTGGTGGACAGCCATTTTTAGGTCTCTCCAGAGATGCTCAATTGGGTTTAAGTCAGGGCTCTGGCTGGGCCATTCAAGAACAGTCACGGAGTTGTTGTGAAGCCACTCCTTCGTTATTTTAGCTGTGTGCTTAGGGTCATTGTCTTGTTGGAAGGTAAACCTTCGGCCCAGTCTGAGGTCCTGAGCACTCTGGAGAAGGTTTTCGTCCAGGATATCCCTGTACTTGGCCACATTCATCTTTCCCTCTATTGCAACCAGTCGTCCTGTCCCTGCAGCTGAAAAACACCCCCACAGCATGATGCTGCCACCACCATGCTTCACTGTTGGGACTGTATTGGACAGGTGATGAGCAGTGCCTGGTTTTCTCCACACATACCGATTAGAATTAAGGCCAAAAAGTTCTATCTGGGTCTCACCAGAGAATCCTTCAGGTGTTTTTTAGCAAACTCCATGCGGGCTTTCATGTGTCTTGCACTGAGGAGAGGCTTCCGTCGGGCCACTCTGCCATAAAGCCCCGACTGGTGGAGGGCTGCAGTGATGGTTGACTTTCTACAACTTTCTCCCATCTCCCGAATGCATCTCTGGAGCTCAGCCACAGTGATCTTTGGGTTCTTCTTTACCTCTCTCACCAAGGCTCTTCTCCCCCGATAGCTCAGTTTGGCCGGACGGCCAGCTCTAGGAAGGGTTCTGGTCGTCCCAAATGTCTTCTATTTAAGGATTATGGCGGCCACTGTGCTCTTAGGAACCTTAAGTGCAGCAGAATCTTTTTTGTAACCTTGGCCAGATCTGTGCCTTGCCACAATTCTGTCTCTGAGCTCTTCAGGCAGTTCCTTTGACCTCATGATTCTCATTTGCTCTGACATGCACAATGAGCTGTAAGGTCTTATATAGACAGGTGTGCGGCTTTCCTAATCAAGTCCAATCAGTATAATCAAACACAGCTGGACTCAAATGAAGGTGTAGAACCATCTCAAGGATGATCAGAAGAAATGGACAGCACCTGAATTAAATATATGAGTGTCACAGCAAAGGGTCTGAATACTTAGGACCATGTGATATTTCAGTTTTTCTTTTTTAATAAATCTGCAAAAATGTCAACAATTCTGTGTTTTTCTGTCAATATGGGGTGCTGTGTGTACATTAATGAGGAAAAAAAATGAACTTAAATGATTTTAGCAAATGGCTGCAATATAACAAAGAGTGAAAAATTTAAGGGGGTCTGAATACTTTCCGTACCCACTGTATATATATATATATATATATATATATATATATATATACACGCATATATATACACGCATATATATATATATATATATATATATATATATATATATATATATATATATATATATATATATATATATATATATATATACACTAAAACAACACTGGCACAAACAGTGTAGATTGTGTAAGGTGTTGAACACACATGCTAGAATTATATTATAGATTTCTGTTTTAAATGGCAGGATTTTAACAAATATTTGCACTACCGTTCAAAAGTTTGGGGTCGATTAGATTTAGAAATCTCTTATGCTCACCAAGGCTGCGTTTATTTGATCAAAAATTGTCAAAAACTGAACAATTTTGAGAAATTATTACAATTTAAAACAACTTTTCTATTTGAATATATTAAAAACCAAAGCTGAATTTTCAGCATCATTACTTCAGTCTTCAGTGTCACATGATACTTCAGAAATCATTCTAATATGCTGATTAAACGGCATACTAATATGCTTGTTAATCAGTTAATATTTTTTGGGTATGTTTTCTTTAGGATTATTTGAATAGAAATTTCATAAAAGCATTGATTATTTGTAAAATTATACTTAAATTGTTCTTTATGGTCACATTTGATGAATATAATTTGTCCTTTCTTGAAAGTATGTATTCCCTTCACAGGGAAAGAAAAACGAAGTGACCCCAAACTTCTGAAGAAAACGTATGCGACCAGTTTGCTCCTCACATCTAACCTCCCTTTTGTCCTCGTGTGCAGAACAATGCACAGGTCGAGCACTCAGAGTTTAACACCATCAACGATGAAGAGATGCTAGCAGCTGTGCTGGAGATGAGTCGGCACGACACTAGTTTGTCTGGATGCCCTGATGACGAGCCAACCAGCAGCCCAGACACAGGGTTTGGAGATGCAGATGGGCAGGACCTGACTCATCATTTGGAGCTTCTGGATGGAGAGAAACAGCCTGCAGGTAACTAGTGTTAACTAGACTTCATGTTTATATTCCTGGCCTACAGTGTCTAGAGTTGTTTGTTCATTGTTTGGTTTGTGTCTAGATGCCCTGGAGTCTCTAGATCTGACCATGGATGAGAATAAGGAGAACCAGACGCCTGAAGGTGTGCAGGGAGAGCTGGACTGGGTGCAGCAGTACAGTTTAGACCAGGAGCGTGAGGAACAGGAGCTGCAGCAGGCCCTCGCACAGAGCCTACAGGAACATGTAAGGAGTCTAGCAGTAAATTCTATGTTTTATAAATTTAATAAGATTGTATTGTGGACCTTGATTTTTACACTTCTTAATCTTGTGAATTTTTACCTAATGTAATGTCTAGTTTTTCAATTGTCCCTAAATTTGCGTGTGTGTGTTTATTTGCTGATAAACTGAAACACAGACAAATGTAGAGATTAGGGGTGGCACGGTTCGCGGAAAAAAATCGAACCGAACGGTTCTCCACACAAGGTTCGGCACGCGCTAGGACCGCGGTTCAAGGTAAATCTGACAACGCATGTGTAATATGGTTTGTTATAAATAACACGTAAAACAAACAGGGTTCGGCTAATGTATGTTTCTGTTAATGGATGCGCATTCTGGCTTCCCAGTACATTACAATAACAGCTATGAAAAAAAAAAAGGAAAAAAAAAAGTGGACAACCCATTCACTCTTGTTCAATGCGAGTTCCGTATGCTGGATTATGAGCTGTCATTTATTCCGTCATCACCCGGGTGCTGATAGCGCGCGCGCGCACAGGTGACCTGAACAGCACACGTTGATATCTGTGTTTAAACTAAACTCATGTAAGCTTTGCCAGTTTAAACATAAGAGCCAGAGGATGCAAGCTCAGAACGCGCGCATTAAGCTCTCTCTGAAGTATTGTTTGAATGGACATTCACACAAAAATTGTCAAAATGCCTGTCTTGGTAAGTATCCTATAGCAGACAGCCGGCTGAACGTACAGTATCATTGCACTGGATCAGTGCATTCTCTTAAAGTGACAGCACTTTCTTAATATTAATCAAACAGCAACAACAAAGAAATCACTCACTGCTCTTGATTGAATCGCTTTTGTAACTGTAATAAAGATTAATCTTTAATTTATACAGTCAAATATGCAATGCTGTTTTACATTTGATTACTTTATTCAATTTCTGTGCCTAAAAACTAATGCTATAGACCTACATAAAAAAAACCCTGAAAATCACAGTTTATTTTATTTGTATCTTTACTCTGTTGTATTTTTATTTGTGCTGTTGCTTGTAGTTAGATTATTCTTATTTTCTTTATTGTTATTTGACAGTATAGTTTTTCCCTAAACATACCGAACCATACCGAAACCGTGACTCTAAAACCGCGATACAAACCGAACCGTGAAAAAGTTGAACCGTTCCACCCCTAGTAGAGATCATTATACATTGCATAATTTGGTAAAGTATAATTGAACTAATCACAGCTAAAAAAAAAATATATATTTATTTATTTATTTTTTTTTTTTTTTTTATTATTATTTTTGTTTGTTTGTTTGTTTGTTTATTGAGAATCTCATTGAAACTCTCAATAACATGTCTAGGTCATATTTCACCTCAAAATAACATAATTGACCGTTCGCAAAACCCGCCCACCCTTACTTACTGTTGCTATGCCCGACAAGCAATGCCGCTCTCACTAGGGATGGGTATCGTTTACATTTTATCGATACTGCTTATCGATACCGGTACTTATCGATACGATTTGGTGCAAAAAGATATGATGTGAAAAGTTGTTGAAAATTTCAAGTTATTTTATTACTGCTGAACTTTAGCAACTGTATTTATGTTCTTCAGTCAGGAGCAGGGAGTTATTTTTCTCTGTGTTTTATTTTATTAACATTTAAAGGAATAGTTCACCCATAGATGAAAATTGTCATAATTTACTCACTCTCAAGTTGTTTTAAACCTGAATGACTTTTTCTTCTGTTTAACATAAAAATTATTTTTGAAGAATGTATTAATTTTTATTCTTGTGATGAACACAAGATATTTTGAAGAATGTGGGTAACCAAACAGTTGCTGGTCCCCAGTGATTTCCATTTTTTTTTTTCTATCAAAGTCAGTGGGGACCAGCAAATGTTTGGTTACCAACATTCTTCAAAATATCATCTTTTGTGTTCAGGACAAGAATAAAAATTAATACATGTTTGGTACAACATGACAGTGAGTAAATGACATAATTAAAATTTTTGGGTGAAATATCCCTTTAATGAAAATCGGCAGCATTCTGTCCCTTTAAGACCTGCACGCATCTGTTTCTCTCAGTTTACTTCCACTTTAGACATAACTTACTGTGTTTATATGTAAACCTTGTGTGTTTTTGACCGTATTAGCGCAATCAGACGATAACTAAGATAACCAAGTAATCATGTGCTGTTTGAC
Organism: Aspiorhynchus laticeps; assembly: GCA_023376895.1. Lineage (NCBI taxonomy): Eukaryota > Metazoa > Chordata > Actinopteri > Cypriniformes > Cyprinidae > Aspiorhynchus > Aspiorhynchus laticeps. The sequence goes on along the minus strand of CM041799.1, from coordinate 35,973,383 downwards.
CGGCCTTTAGTGTAACTTACGCGCGCTTCAGTGTACGCGCTCTGAATAAGCGCACGTCAGAGCACGCAAATTAAATGTTTAACCGGCAAGGCTTTAAACTAAAGCGCACGCAAATTATGTACTTTTGTGATTGCGAATAAGTGCAGTGTCTCGTGAGTGTAACTCTACCGCTGAGTGAGTCAACATTTGATGTGAATGTGTCTCGCGAGCTGCAGCTGGAGCTGGAGCTGGAGCCGGAGCCAGGAGAAATAGTAAATAGGCTACAGCGCATTGCTTGAGGTAGATGTTGTTTTGTTAGTAAATGTTTCATTATATTACTGGTGTTGCCTCCTTTGTTCAATATTACACTGCTGCATATATTGCATCGGATGCTGGTGTCACTTAGTTTTGTAACGTGAGCCCAAACTTTCGAACGTTTCACTCTTGCCGCCACTGACTGCATGCAAACACACACCGCACATGTGCATGGATTTAACGCGCATGGATTTAACACGCACGTCGAGCAAACGTTGGCCACATCATTCAGTGAAGGAAAATGACAAGCAGCAGCTTCTAATTCGTCATTAACATGGAAGTATACGGAGATAAAACAACGCAAGTATCGATAACAGTATCGTTTGTCCCGAAGCTTACCGGTAATCCGGTATTGACCCAATTACGTACCGGCCCAAAAAAATAACGGTTCTCTGTACCCATCCCTAGCTCTCACACTACAAATCATGTTCTCACGCAGTGAAAAATACATCGCAGAGCAAAGAGGAAACTGACAACACACCGACAGAGCAGGTTACTTCTGATATGAAACAAGATCTCAGGACTCAGCTTTTAAATTGTCATTTAAAAAAAATATTAAAACAAATACCGTTTTGTCTCTTTAATGTGCCGTGACAGATCACTGTATTGCCTCAGTTCAAACACGTGAACCAATCATCTTTTCATATTTACTCAAAGCACGAAATGAACATGAACAAACATCAGAAAGTATTTTATTTCAACTGCGGAACACACCATTTTTCAAGTTTAATTCCACTGAAGTTATCTACTCTTCTGTCTGATTTGTGGTTAAATGCTAGATGGGATATAGCTGCGGCTACTGGGCATGTGCATTTACATATTTTCAGAGCCGACAATATGTGAAACTTATGAAAATGGTAAAAAAAAAAAGCACATAGCGCCATAGTTTCATAACTTTAGAGTGTCGCAGTGACCGTCTTTTTGCAGTAAAGGACCTGTCATAGTTTGATGAGTGGGAAGATGACATGAAGTGACGCGAGCACACATGTGCTTACATTACATTACATTTACATTACATACAGCTCCCGATCGGGGCGTAGTTCACAGGATTTTGTCCACAGAATAAGAGCACACATTTTAACATTATTTTATTATTTAACACTCAGTATTTCAACTTAAGCGCTGCAAGCCATGCATACAGCACCGGACATGACAGGTTTTCTGGTACGCAAAACAAGTACTTTAAAGGAATACCTTAGCTTATATGTTACTGTGGCAGCCAACAACAGCACAGCTTAACCCTCCGCACATTCTTTTTTGTTCACAACAGTTTTTTATTTTTATTTTTTTCACACATAACACAACATAACATCCAAAATATAACAAAACAACAGACACATACTCAACATCTCAAGGTCCAATCAAAAGGGAGGGAGAGAGGGAAGGACAATAAAAACACAAAAGTCACTCCTTTATACAATCACGTATATCCATCAAAAAACACTGCCAAGCATCAATGGTCGAGGGCCTGGCCCCACCAACTCGCGCCGTTGTACATTCACATGTGACACTATTTGCAGGAGGCTACGGATCCAATGTTTTTCTACACGTGTGGTGTAAACCAGTTCTGGATTATTGTCGTCTTCACAGCTGTAAAACCAGAAACAACATTCTCTTTTGCATCGAACTAATACAGAGACCAGAATCATCATTAAGACACAAACTTGGGTTAACGGACCAATCAATTCGCAGTAATGACAAAACCAGGTTTACATGTGTCCATAGACTGATGACGACAGGACATTCCCAAAACATATGCAGAAAAGTGCCTGATGATGTAGTTACATGTATCACAGTTCAAATTTGACTGTAGTTTCATTTTAAATCTTTTGTAAGGAGTTATGTATGCTCTATGAATGACTTTGAAGTGAATAAGACGATGAGCCAGATTTTTAGATGTTAAGCTGAGATTAGACCATACTCTCTCCCAGTCGACAGATAAATTAAGGTCAGATAATTCCCTATTCCAAATAGTTTTAATAGAAAGAGGTTTTGTAATGCAATCAATAATTTTATTATATATTAAGGAAACAGATGGCCGACCAGCAGATGGTGCAGTCCAGTCCCGCATAGGATGAGAGGAAATAGAAGATGCCCACGGAACGCCATACGCTTTGAGAGCAGAACGTAATTGAAGAAAGACAAAATATGCAGATGCTGGTAGACAAAATTTGGTTCTTAATGTCTGAAATGAACAGAGGCCCTGGTTATCATATCACCGCATGTGTTTACACCTAAAGAAGACCAAGAGGGTTGGACAAATGGACGATTTCCACATACAATTAAAATTGTGCCATAAAGGAGTACTGTTACAAAATTTGAAGGGTCCACCTATCCGACGTTCAACCGTTTTCCAGATTTTAATAGTTAGCCACAACCGGACCAAATTTATAATTATCCCCTTTTTTTCCTGTGCCAGTAAATAAAATATCTTGAAGTCTATTTGGTTTAACCTTGTCAGCTTCAATCACTCTCCATGAAACTGTAGATTGAGGATCAACCCAATTATGAAGAGCCTTAAGCTGGAGCGACCAATAATATAATTCAAAATTTGGTACAGCCAGTCCTCCTGCGCTATTAAGATGTTGTAATGTGGTAAGTTTAATTCTGGGACATTTATCATTCCAGATAAACTTAGAAATTATGGAGTTGATCTCCTTAAAGTAACCTGGAGGGGGAGAAAGTGGTAGCATAGAGAAAAAAAAATCGAGGTAACAAATTCATCTTAACAGTGGAGATTCTTCCTTGGAGAGAGACTTTAAGATTCTTCCATCTTTGAATGTAATTTTTTACCTTAACTAAAATGTTATTAAAATTGTCTCTGGCTAACTTATGAATGTTTTTATATATGGTAATGCCCAAATAGATGAAAGATTCCTTAATAGGGATAAATGAGGGAATAGAAGAATTAACCTTAACATTGTTAATTGGCATTAAAGCAGATTTGCTCCAATTTATTTTATATCCTGATAGGCTACTAAAATTATCAAATTCCTTAATTATACTAGAGACTGAAACATCAAAGTGGTCTAAATACAGAATAATATCATCAGCGTATAATGAAATACTATGATTATGATCATGAATCTTAATCGATACTTCAGATTTCGTGATGGCTTGCGCTAAGGGTTCAAGAGATAGACAAAACAATAAGGGGGAAAGTGGACACCCCTGCCTCATTCCCCGCTGTAAAGGGAATGAGGGGGAAATAATATTACCAGTTATGACTGATGCTGCAGGAGAGTGGTATAATGTCTTAATCATAGAAAAGTGTTCACCGAAGCCGAAACATTGCAGAACTGCCCACATATAATTCCACTCTAGCCTGTCAAAGGCTTTTTCTGCGTCAAGTGAAAAGACCGCACAAGGGGTTGGGTGGGAGTCCACAAAGTCAAGAATATGAAGGAGTCGATGCATATTGTCAGATGCATTGCGCCCCTTGATGAAACCGGTTTGGTCCTCCTTGATCAGACTATGAATTACCTTCTCCATACGAGAAGCAAAAACTTTAGCATAGATTTTTAGATCACATGGGATAAGCGAAATCGGTCTGTAGCTAGAACAATCTAATGGATCTTTCCCTTTTTTAAGAAGTAATGAAATCAGTGAAGTTTTTGGATCTCTATGAAATACCCCATGTTCAATTGCAAAATTAAATGAGTTAAGCATAGGTATCCCTACCAAATCCTAAATTTCTAAATATAATTCAGGGGGGAGACCATCTAGACCCGGTGATTTGCCCTTTTGAAGGCTTTTTAGAGAGACGTGGAGTTCCTCCAAACTTAATGGGGCCTCCAAAGATTCTTTATCTATCTGTGAGATCCGAGGCAGTTCCAATTTATCTAAATACTGCTTACAAATTGGTTCATCAAAATCTGTTTCAGCTTTATACAGATTTGTGTAAAAACCTTTAAATATGTCATTAATCGCCACATGATTCGTGGTGACCTGATCATCCGATGAATTTATTGCGCTAATATATGCCTTAGACTCGCATTCTTTCAGCCTAAGGGCCAATAAATGACTAGGTCTCTGATTCAAAATAATATTTTTGCCTAGTCCTATGTAAAATAAATTCTGCCTTTGAGTGTGAAAGTAAATCATATTCTTCTTTTAAAGAGGACAGCTGTGTAGCCTGTTGCTCAGTAAAATGTTGTTTTTGTAGGTTTTGTAATGTTTGGATTTTATTTTCTAATTGTGTAAATTGGTGAGTTTTCGCTTTGGCAAGAGTAGAAGAGAAAAATATACAGAAACCTCGTATAGCACACTTAGTCGTTTCCCACAGTATTTGAGGATCCACATCAGTGAGCATATTAATTTCAAGAAATTCCTTAATATATTCTTTTAGATAAGTAATGAAAGTCTGATTACTTAATAATGATATGTTAAAGCGCCATCTAGGGGACTTGGCTTTAACATCGGAAAGAGGAACACTGCACAACACAGCAGAATGATCAGATAATAAAATTGGTAATATAGAGATGGAGGAATTAGACTAAATTAAAGATGGGCTGAGAAATATGTAGTCTATCCTAGAGAAAGTCTTGTCTATTAGAAAAAAAAGTGAAGTCCTTAGCTTTAGTATTCGTATATCTATTAAGTTAAGCTCAGTGATAAATTTATTCAATAATTTAGAGGATGGATTGGCTGTTGTATCAGATTGAGATTTATCTAAAGCAGGATTTATGACAGCATTAAAATCACCACCCACCACTAGAGGGCAATCAATCTCCTCAAGTAGAGTTTTAGAAATCTGTGTAAGGAATGCAGTGTCTGTCTCATTCGGACCATAAATAGAGACCAATGCTAACCTATTATATATTTTGCATCAGATAAAACAAATCTACCCTTCTCATCACTACCAAGGTGTTCAATCTTAAATTTAACTTCCGGTTAACAAGGATAAGCACCCCCTTAGTTTTATTTTGTGCACAGGAAAAAGCTATTAATTTGTAATACTTATTCTGGAAACGTGCCACGTCAGATTGTTTTAAATGTATCTCTTAAATTAGGGCACAGGAGATAGATTTACGGTGTAAATATTCTAACACACGGGTTCGTTTAACAGCAGAATTTAAACCATTCACATTCAGTGATAAAATATTTAGAGTATGCATTGGATATTCATAATCCCAAGATTGTATTCAATAAATAAAAAATAAAAAACAAGCACTTCCATTCTGTAAATAACATGTAAACGCTGATGTGCATTTTAGATGCCAAACCTCCTAGATGAAAAATCCCTTTAGAAATAAGGTAAAATAAATAAGTATAAATGTCTGTTGTAACAAACAAAAACAACATAAAAACATGAACAACTGACAACCATAAACAAGGAACAACTCAGACCGCACATTACCAAGAACATAGGTCTGACTGAGCAACAAAAAATAGTGATGGTTCGTGACCGATCCACTCCAACGCAAGACATGTCTCCCGAAAGGCTCACACAGCCAAAAAAAATATTTTTTTAATTAAACCTACTCGGGCATTAGTCCCCTCCAAAAAAGAAAAAAAGGAGTGTCAGTCTTACCAGCAAAGAGATTGTTGTACCGGATATATAGGGACAATATCCCAGTAGAAGAGAAGAAAAAGCAAAAAATAGGTTTAGCAAGCGTCCGTTCATCCTGCCATCATCCCCTCCTGGGCAGCTAGGGCCATGTCCATCCCGGCCGTCAAGCCCCTCCTGCCGGGCTGGAGAAACGGTGGCCGCTGCTCCCCTGTCGTCCCCCCGCAGAGCTGCGGCATACGTTCTCCTCTGAGACAGGGAGCTGACAAAATCCTCCGCTTTCTGAAGAGAATCAAAGCTCCTCTGCTCACCCTTGTGCCGTAGTTTAATTACCGCCGGATAGATGAGGAAGCGCTGGAGACCAAGCGCAGTCATCTTCTTCAAAACCGGACCAAATGCCTTTCTCCTGATCACTGTAGCTGGACTAAAGTCAGGAAAAAATAGCAGTGTGACATTGTTCTGTGCGCATTTCACCGGATAAGCCTGCCTGGCACCTTTAAGTATTTCCGTTCTGTCATGCCATCTTAGTACACGGAAGATGAGAGTGCGCGGCCGATCGGAGCCCCTCCCTCCGTCATACACGCGATGCGCCCGATCAATCTCAATGTCACGGCCCCTCAAGCAAGGAATCCACTTGGAAAGATTAGCTCTGAGGAACCAGCTGCGTCGGGACCCTCCATCCCTTCTGGCATCCCCACCAGTCTTACGTTGTTCCTTCTGCACCTGTCCTCCATATCTGTCATCTTCTCGGTGAGTCTCTCCAGCTGATCCTTTAAGTCCATGACTGTCCTCTTATCTTCACGCGCCGCTGCCTGAACAGAATCAACGCGGTCACGTGTCTGCTTCGTCTCGGTAGCTATGGCCTCAAATTCCTCTCTTAGCTCTTTAACAGACTTGTTGGTCGCTTGTATGTCCTCACGCAGTTCGCACAATGCTGGAATCAGCACCGAGTCCATCGCATCTCTTACTGCCGAATTCACAACCGAATTCAAAGTGCTTTGCTGCTCTTTAAATGCTAGTTCAATGCGGTTAGCAATAGCCTCGTCGAGGTCTTCTCTGGAGATGGCTGAATCTCTGAATTTTTTCTTCATTGGCGATTGCTCAATCTCTCTTTTCCGATCCCCTTTGTCTGTCTTAGCACTCATGATGTGTCCAATGCAGAGTGGTTTAAGTTTTACTGACAGGATCGTAAAATATGTGGCAACGTGAGCAGAGCGAAAGACTAAGCCTGCATCGCCGTCAAAGGGTCACGTGATTCCCCCACCCTCCGCACATTCTTATATTGAAAAAGTTTCTATTCAGTAGATCTTTTTTTACCCCGTTTTAACTTGGATTTCTATGGAGACCGGCTGTAGCTGTCGGGCAAGATGGCGAATAGCAGCAGCGGCACATAATATCTGCGTTCTGATTGGTCAGATTGCCTGTCAATCAAGCTCTTTGCGAACGGTCAATTGTGGTGTGTTTTGAATATAAAACATTTTAAGGACAGTTTTAAAGTCTTGATAAATTTAAAATAAAAATATCTGAAGTAAAACAAGCAACAAAAAAATCTTAGAGAGAATCTTAAGTTTTACTTTGCCAAAAAAGTTAACAGGCTTCATTCTGTTCAAGATTTTTTTGGCGGTCTATTTTGAGTTCACAAGTGGCTTGGGCATATTATTAAGAATGTTGGTCTTTTAGCACAATCTTCTTGGCAACTGTACTTTTCCAGTGTTCATCCTTGACGTCAGCACAGCTTAACTGATGATGATTGTTGTACAACGAATATCTGTGTTAATTGCACAGGAGGCGAGAGAGATGAGGGAAGATGACGATCTGAAGAGAGCCACTGAGCTCAGCCTGCAAGGTCAGTATGACACACCCAGAACATTCTGTTCTGTGTCACGTTATCTTTATTAAAGTGAATGTTTTTGTTAACTTGGATGTTTGTGTTGTTGTAGAGTTTAATAACTCTTTGCCAGAGCTGCTGTGCTCTGATGACGACTCTGGGAATGAGGATGGTCTGGATATGGAGTACAGTGAGGCTGAAACTGAAGAGCTCAAGAAGAATGCTGAGGTCAGTCTGAGACCCTCGGTGTGGTTTGAGAAGTGGCAGTTTTCAGGGCATGGTTTTAACGATCGTGTAATGATTTATTCTCTAGACTGGAGAGCTTCCGAACTCATTCAGACTCATCAGTGTTGTCAGTCACATCGGCAGCAGTTCATCATCAGGTACTGGTGTCTTATAGTATGGGTGTGCGATACTGACAAAAATAATATCTCTATTTTATCGATAGAGATAATTAGACGATATTTTGCTGAGTGTTATTGTGCTGGTACCTTAAGGACTGCCGTAGACAGCTGACTCCTAAAGTTTTTGATATTCTTCATATTCTGTGTGATGGTCAGATAGAAATTAATCTTTTCCATTAAGTTTAAATTGGTTTTTACATTTTATGGGTATTTTACCTTTTATAAAGCCATTTTTTTTTTTTTCTAAAAGTGTCCATTATCTTTTGAGCCAAATTCTTACATTTAATCAGTGAATTAGAGTAATAAGACATTTGGGCTGTAACCAAGCAATTGAAATCAGTATCAACAAAATCTTTGCAATGCAGAGGAAACACAGAAGCTGCATCTGAAGTGGCATTTAGATGTATTTGCACACTGTTTAATGCAGGACATTAGTGGTTCAACAGATCACAAATCTCAAGGTTCGGTTCATATTACGTTTTTGAGCCATAGATCGGATCATTTTTCGGATCAGTAAGAATATTACAAATATTTCAATGTAACTTTGCTTTCCATTTATTACATAAAGCTACGTACTTCTTCGATACCACAGCAAAAACTACTAGCCTAAGAAAGTTCAAACATGATTAAAGAGACAAGTGAACAGCCAGTAAAAATAAGAACTAAATTACACAAATTACAAGCATAGAAAAATACAACAGAACAATGTTACAAATAAAATAAGGTAGGTACTATTTAGGTACAGAAATGTAATCATTAAGTGTAAAATAACACTGCATAGGGTTCACTGTATAAATTAAATATAGATTAGTCTTTGTAAAAAAATATATATATATTGTTTGAGCATGACAGCAGCAGGTATTTATAGGCTGCTGCCCCTTTAAGACCTGATGCATGGATCCAATACAGTGATTCACATCCGATTTTTTTTTTTTTTTTTTTTTCCTCAGCTGTTCTCGTTCACTTAAGACATAACCGGCTGCATTTACCAGAATGATTGTCGAGATGGGTATTTTGTCATAATTTTATGTATAAGGCAAGGAGTGAAGGAGATAAGAAAGAGGGTTCAGTTCGGTGTTCACGTGCAGTCAAACGTGCCCCTCTCTGCGTGTGTGTGGCTGTGAAAACAGCGCACGAGTAACAAATAGAGTTCCCTTTTGCCTTTTCTTTCACTGGAATGGTTTAAAATCACTTGCTTGTGTAAACAAGTACAAATGATAAACTTTTAATCTATTATGGTTAAATTTTGCAATTAATCCGCGCATCACATGCATGCCGAACCGTGGGGCTTGGTCCGTACAGATCACGGATCAAATACGATCCGTTCAACCACTACAGGACATGAATGCATTTAACCTGCAATTACAAATGCTTAAATAATGTTTTGATAAATTAATCCTAAAACGTTGTATAGATACTTTAAATGTGGAATTAAAACCACCAGTAGGTGGCAGCAAGTCACTGTTAAGCGAGTCATTGCGATTGGATTGAATCAAATCATTTAAATGGTTGATTCATTCAGGAACGAAACACTGTCATGTTGCTCAGAGACGCAAGACAGGTTGTGGCTGTGTTTGGAATTATTTTTGCTGTCGAAATAGTGCAAAAACAGGAAATATAGTGTCTAAAACGTAAGTCTCTTAATTAACTTCGTTTATTGAACTGTTGTAAAAAATCAATATCACATTTGTAATCATGGCAATTTTTGGAGAAAAAATGGTGCTCTATTGATTAAATATGAAGTGGTATAAATATATACATTTTCTGTCCCCATGTCTTGAATTTGTGATTATTCTAAATTTATTTTAATAGACTGAATCATGCAGCGAAAGAACGCACTCTAAATGCGCACTAGACTATATCACGTAATGTATGCATGCGCTCTATAGGTGTTTTGTTTGGTTTTTGCAAAATACTGTCAAATCGCACATCGTTAAAACAACAATTACGATATCACAGATCCCTATCTTATAGCTTCGTTGTTCTTACATTGCGGACCAAGTACAGTAAGTGACATCATCCGCTGTTTCTCTTTTCTCCTATAGGGCATTACATTAGTGATGTTTATGACATGAAGAAACAGTCCTGGCTCACATACAATGATCTGGACGTCTCCCGCACACAGGAGTCCACAGTTCAGAGAGATCGTGACAGGAGCGGATACATCTTTTTCTACATGCACAAGTAAGTATAGATGCAAGTAACCCATGCATATTAGTGAATGAGACCCACTGGTATTGTTGTGATCTGATGAGAAGTCTTTGTGTTCAGAGATGTGTTTGAGGACCTGTCTGAGCTGGAGAAGGCAGGAGGGAACGGTGATGCCGGTCGCACAGTGCTGCAGCCGCTATAAACGCTCTCGCATGCTTTTAACATCCCATCCGGGTGGATCCTTCTGCTGATGAACAGCTGAACTGAGCCAGGGGTAAACACGACACCCTTCATCAGTACTACTGAAGACCGTCCACACACATGCACCTACTTTGGGCACTTTTCCTTTTCTCTTTCACTTTTCCCATTTCTCCCTGTGAAATACTGTTGCCGTTTCAAATGTAGACTTGCAGTTAGATGGGTAAATGTTCTAGAAACTCGTGGGTAAAAATGTTTATGGGGAAGCGCAAAGAAAATTAAATATAGAAAGCATTTTGAGTTTCTCAAAAGGTGTTGCTTTTATTATTTTTTTTATTTTGCTTAAATATTTAATTTGCCTTTATGAAAAGACCCTCTGATTAACTTATGCATTAAGAAATATTGAGAGCTTGTTCTCTATCAATTTTTTTTTTCCCTTTCCCCTCAGCAAATTTTAGATTTCCCTTTCAATTTATTGCATATAAAATTTATTCTTGTATGTGTTTGGGTGGAATAGGGAATATGGGGTGTCTGTCTTGTTTGATATGCAGCTGAAAATGTGGTGCAATATTTGCTTTTGCCAGTTGGCTTTTATATGACCTATAGCGATGAAGAAAGACTTGGAATAGTACTGATTTATATTCAAGGCTTTACTGACGACTGTTGGTTGTTTTATTCTTATTTTATAAACGTTAATCTAACAAGCTCCGTGGTATTGATGTAGCTTGTCTTTTTTTAAAGATCCTCACTTCAAGATTCTTTATGCCTCTCCACACCTACAGACTTAGTAAATCAATTTTGTTTTCCTTCTATATAGAGCTTTACAGTGTGAAATTGCACAGCCATTGTGTAGAATGTCTGTCTTCAGAAAGACGTCAAATGAAAAACGTTCTCAAACCTTTACTGAATATAGGAAGCATCCGATGAGAGTGCTTCACATGAAGTCAGCTGATATTATTTATTTTAGATCTTGTTCACTGTCTGATTTGTACTGTACTATCGTTCTCATTTTCATGTCTTCGGTAACCACTTTATTCATGTTTTCTGTTCTGATCATCTGAGTAGGTTCATGGAAGAGTGGGACTTGTTTGGAAATTGTGTGTATGGTGTTCTCTGAAACAGTGGTATAAGCTCTACTTAATTGCTTAGTATTCAGTCTTTGACTTCCTTAAACACATTTTAAATAAAATTTATTTAGAAAAAAATCAACAGTGTTCCATTGGTTTTAATTGAAGATTCAGAACTACTCAGTAGTGCATGTTAGCAGCACATGTGCTTTTCTCCCATATTTACGGCCCAAGAGTTTCTTTCAAGAATCAGTCCAGTGTGTAATGTCACGTCCTATGTGCATCTCATTGTGAGTGGCTCGAGGTGGCTGCCTGTTAGTCTGTTGAACTCGCTGAGAATGTAACTTTCTTTCTGCTGCATCTGTCAAAAAAGAACACAATTGATAGGCTTCAAGAACAAGGAGAAAGAATAAAAATATAAGCTTAACTTTTAATGGGGAGACTGGGGCTATTTGTCATAAAGGCTCCATCCCAGCAGCTAAAGGGGCTCAAGTCAAAGTCCAACAACACTGCTTTTTTTTTGCCCCCAAGTAGTGACTTTAAAACCTTAAATTAGGATACTTTTCCAAATGATGTACTTCATACCAAAATTACAATAGATTGTTTTTAATAGCTTTTGGGTAACAGGTGCACACAGTAAAAAAAAGAAAATAGGACAACAGTCAACTATAAATATAATAGAGGTAGAAGACTAATTTTCATAAATGTAAATTTCCATAGTATTTAATGCCATTTCATATGTAATCATCTTAAATTAGATATCATTTATAAATCATAGATATCATCACTTAAAATCTCAAAATTAATCCTGTGAAAACCATTTTGAAATTAGACATTGTTACCATGGAATGGTACTTTAAAATCTTTTAGCGGTCTCCTCCCCCTTAGTGGGCGGTGTCAAGTGATATTACAAAATGTATTATTTTATTATCTTGACTAAACACATATTGGAAAGGTCTGAGTCTCAAGATTCCATATTTGGTGGTATTTTTGTAATATTGAGAAATTTGCATTAAAAAAAATGAGTTTGTGTGCCACCCAGTTATGGAAGCATATGTGTAGCAAAATTCAATTTGCAATGTAATATGCAAAATGTCAATGCAATATGTAAAATGGCAATGTATTTCTGTATTTAAATTTACATTTTCCCATACATATGTGCAACATTTAGTGCAAAATGAAAATGAAAATTCAATTATATAATTTAAGTTTGCCATTTTCTACACTAGTTTTAATATGCATATTAAAAACATATTTTAAAGCTTTATAAGTTGCAAAATTAAAATGAAAATGTATTACCCAAATTGATTAGATATGTTTAACATGTCCAAGCAAAAACTGTAGCAAAATGATCATTTAAATGCTGTTTTTCCTAAATGCATTTAGATTTAGGGGTAGGACACTTGGGATTGCATTTTCATCGTGAGACCGCGGGATAATTGTAGCAAAATTCAATGCGAGTTTCAAAATGCATTCTGAGCCAATGGTGCAGCAAAAGGGTAGCAAAACGGTGATTTAAATGTCTTTTATTTTTCTTAAATGCATTGACACTTACATATATGACGTTTCAATTGCATTTTCATTAAATACCCCGCGATGAATATAGTTTAAGTCATTGTGGATTTGAAAATGCATTCCGAGCGGAGCACGCCCCCTAGCTGTCAATCATTACATCGAGGCGGGGCTCAGCAACAGGACGAACAATAGGTCAATATTCACCATTAACCAAACGCTTTTCACCTGCCTGAACATCCCTGCCCGTTTACGCTCGGATTGATGCACATAAGCAAACAGACAGTGCTATTCTACACTTATTTACTACCTTACCTTATATTTTATTACTCTTATTTTTAATCCGTAAAATAGCGCGTGTTCCGTGGCACCTGAACAGGGACGTGCAGAGAGTGTTGCTATGGGTTGCGAACGCTTTGCTTGACTGACTGATATTCCAGTCTGTTCAGAAACCATAAGCTCTCAAGCCATTGCCTAATATCCTATAGTTCTTTCAGTGAGTGGGTCGACGGAAGGAAAAAAATAAACCAAACAATTTTTTAACTTTTTTTCATCAATAATCAAAGCTAGTGTGTCGATTTAATTAAAAATCCATATATTATATATTTTAGAATGTTATAATATTCTAAAATAATTATAAATAATTATAATTCATCGTTTGTCATGTATAATACACCAACCAATCATGATCTATCTCAAGTTCAAATTTCATTGGACAATAATGTGGAGTGGAGCGGTCATTCTCCGTTCTTATTCATAAATCAGTAGAAAATGACGTGGGACAGACGAGCTTATTTATGGAGCGATCTGGATCTGCAGTTTGTCTCATTTTATAAATCAAATTACATCGCTGAGAAAATAGATGCTGAATGACTACAAAAGCACTGCACAAAAAAAGGTAATCAGTAGGCTATTGAATTCACTTATATTTATGTATGATATCCTACACCGATTCATGAAACTCCTATAGTTCATGAAGCTCAAGCGCCACCTACAGGCCTGTTATGTGAAGTGTGCTGCCGAAATGGTGACATGAAAGGACTTTATTATATTACCATTTTTGATAATGCAGCATTATGAAAGTGTCTTATGCTCATCAAGCCTGCATTTATTTGATCAAAAATACTGACAAACTGTAATAATGTGAAATATTACAATTTAAAAGAACGTTTTTCTATTTTAATATACTTTAAAATATCATTTATTTCTGTGATTCAAAGCTGTATTTTCAGCACCATTACTCCAGTCTTCAGTGCATGATCCTTCAGAAATCATTCTAATACTGATTTATTATCAGTGTTGGAAACAGTTGTGCTGCTTAATGTTTTTTTTTATTTTAATTTTATTTATTTATTTTGGAACCGTGATAATTTTTTGGGGTTCATTGATAAATAAAAAGTTTAAAAGAACAGCATTTATTCAAAATAGAGATGTTTTCTAACGATGTTGATCTTTACTATCACTGTTTCTATTAATTTAAAAAATCCTTGCTGAATAAATACTAATTTCTTTAAAAAATATATATACAGTATATACTGACCGCAAGCTTTTGAACGGTAGTGTATATTGTTACGAAAGTTATATTTTGAAAAAATGCTGTTCTTATTTAACATTTTATTCAAAGAATCCTGAAATAAGCATTGCATAAAATGTATTTTACAGTATATTAAATTTTTGATCAAATAAATGCAGGCTTGATGACCATAAGTGACTTAATGAATATTAATGTATCCAAACTTTTGACCTATAATGTTTTTTGGGGGGGGGTTTTCTCACATTGCAACTTTTTTTTCACATTTGAGCCCCTCCCCTGAGGAACTCTCTGCACGTCCCTGGGTGAACTATAGGATATTAGGCAATGGCTTGAGAGCTTATGGTTTCTGAACAGACTGGAATATCAGTCAGTCAAGCAAAGCGTTCGCAACCCATAGCAACACTCTCTGCACGTCCCTGTTCAGGTGCCACGGAACACGCGCTATTTTACGGATTAAAAATAAGAGTAATAAAATATAAGGTAAGGTAGTAAATAAGTGTAGAATAGCACTGTCTGTTTGCTTATGTGCATCAATCCGAGCGTAAACGGGCAGGGATGTTCAGGCAGGTGAAAAGCGTTTGGTTAATGGTGAATATTGACCTATTGTTCGTCCTGTTGCTGAGCCCCGCCTCGATGTAATGATTGACAGCTAGGGGGCGTGCTCCGCTCGGAATGCATTTTCAAATCCACAATGACTTAAACTATATTCATCGCGGGGTATTTAATGAAAATGCAATTGAAACGTCATATATGTAAGTGTCAATGCATTTAAGAAAAATAAAAGACATTTAAATCACCGTTTTGCTACCCTTTTGCTGCACCATTGGCTCAGAATGCATTTTGAAACTCGCATTGAATTTTGCTACAATTATCCCGCGGTCTCACGATGAAAATGCAATCCCAAGTGTCCTACCCCTAAATCTAAATGCATTTAGGAAAAACAGCATTTAAATGATCATTTTGCTACAGTTTTTGCTTGGACATGTTAAACATATCTAATCAATTTGGGTAATACATTTTCATTTTAATTTTGCAACTTATAAAGCTTTAAAATATGTTTTTAATATGCATATTAAAACTAGTGTAGAAAATGGCAAACTTAAATTATATAATTGAATTTTCATTTTCATTTTGCACTAAATGTTGCACATATGTATGGGAAAATGTAAATTTAAATACAGAAATACATTGCCATTTTACATATTGCATTGACATTTTGCATATTACATTGCAAATTGAATTTTGCTACACATATGCTTCCATACCCAGTAGCTATTGTTTGTATAATGGCTAAAAATTTCATAGGAACTTTTTTTTTTTTTTTTTGATAGCTTCAAATTTGGAAGACAACGTATTAGACATGACTTTAAATTAAGCAATTATGGATTAAAATATTTTGTAAAATATTTATTTTATATCAAATATAAAAATAAAATGGTATAGTACATTTGCATCTGCAATCTACTGAAAAGAGACCAACCTTAGGTCTGTATAACAAAGCGTTCATGAATTATAACAATTTAAGTTTGGATGGTGCACTTTCACATATGTTCAAAAATGGGGGGTGACAGTTAATGTATTTATTTATTTTACAGAAAAATAAACCTACTCTGAGAAATAATCACTGGAATGAAAGGTTTGACAACTGGCCCCCTTTACATAGTGACATTATTTAGTCAGTGCACAGTCAGGATTGTTATGCAAAATAAATGCAAAAATATATTTTTCTCCACAAGATGGGGGGCCTGGCAGACAAAGATTGGAAACACTTATTTAGTGCGTAGGCTGTCATATGTGCTAGACTTTTAGAGATGTGTTTCTCACCCTGAGGACCTCAGGATGATTGATATGTAAATATTTTTAATACACTGAAATCCAACATGGTTAATTTAATAAATCCACCACCCAGTGTAAAGGGAATATTACTGAATGTTGAAACTTGAGAATCACTGCTTCATAGTTTTCTGTTTTGCTTTTGTTCCCACAAGCAGTTTTACATTTTTCAGTCATTATTGTGACAAGCTACCAGTAGCCCCTCACTGCAGAACAAAGATCCATGGGGCGGGGTTGGATCCACATCCAGGGGGTGGAGTTGGTAGGTTTAGGGGTGAGGATGGGTGGGTTTAGGGATCAGGGGGTGGAGACGGGTAGGTTTAGGTCTATGTAAGGTGGGAGGAGTTGGAACTAGATCCAACTCCGCCCCCTGGATCTTGTGTTCTGCAGTGAGGACCATCTCCAAGCTACAGCCAATCCTCTCATGAAATGTAATCGGGATAAAATATGTCCCACCTCATTCCACTCCTCTTCAGTTTCATGTCTGTATCCCAGTAAGTGGCAGATTCCATGAGCAGTGACCACCTGCACAACGCCACAAAAAGCAATTTTAGAAACCTTCATGAAATTTCTGCTAGGCTCCAGATATAAATGTGATCAAACTACACATCTTTCTTACTGTAAGTGCTTCATGAAGACCCTGGGAAGTCTCTTTACACTGTTGCATTACATACTCTACACCTAAGAAGATGTCGCCTAAGTTATACTCATCTCTGTGGAGGGCGCATGGGATTTTGCCTGGCCTCAGATCCTTGGGAAATGAAACAAACTTCAGACATTATTTCCTTTAACTGCTCAGACGTCTTACTTCAACTACCACCAAAACGGACATGCTCTAGCCACCTGACAATGGCCAATATTTATATACAATAACATTTTAGGCCACGTACCTCGTCAATGAGAAAAAAAAAAAGTATATAGCCAAAAAAACTCAAACTTGACAGCGGTTGTACCTCATAGAAGGGGAAAGACAGCACATCTGTGGGCTGGTTCTGTTTCCTGTAGATGTGGTTGATGCGTTGAATCTTGCGGTTGTCCACACATATGATGCCCATGTCAAACCTCTGGACCCCAAAGATGTGTCTCAGGATCTCCACATCTTTGCGCAGTTTGGCGCGTCTCAGGGGAACCACATTCTGCAGATTCCGCAGAACTACACCCATAGTGAAAGTAACATTAAATACAATAAATATAAGTTATAACCTAAAAAAACCCAACCTGCAGGAGTTTTTTTTTTCTTTCTTTTTCTCCGTTCGTCACCTTTCACACGGTGACCGTCTCAAATACAAATGTGTAAACGTATTTACTTTGCTGCCTACGGAAATGACAAACAACTCTATGCATATTAAGAAAATTTCCGTGAATATATAACAATAGAACGATAATTTTAATAAAATTGCCATGGTCCCGAGTTTGCCCTGTACATTGATTTTGGAAACTGAAAGTGCGCATGCGCCAATTGTTCATTCATACATGTGGAAAGGAAGTTAGAAAAAATGTCAAAATAAAAGTTCTGTCATTGTTTTATCAAAAACGTTGAAAAGTTTCAATCTTTTCTGAAAGATTGATTAACAGATTATTGTAATAACATTTTAACATGCATTATTACAAAATGTATACCTGTTTCATATAATTTGGTATTTATTTCGAATGCGCAGCGACGTCAGCTCTTCACAGGAAGTAGTACGTAAACTGAACTTCCTGGATTGATCGCGCGTTCATGTTGGAGGTCACTTTGCAATAAAAAAAGGTAATTATCCGAGGATCCTGCAATTTAACACATTAACAAAATGTTTACATTGGTTTTCGTGTAATTTAACGTTAGTTTAAACTGGAGGCAGGACTTATTTGCTACTGAACCTACACCAGAGTCTTGTGTTTGCAGTTTAGTTGTCATAAGCTGCTTCGCTTGTGTTGTTTCTGTGTATCTGAACACTTCAGTGTTTATCTTTTATCCAGTTATTGTTTAACACGACTGAACAGCTAACTGATAATTCATGAAACGAAACAATTGAAGCACAACTAAACTGATCCGTTGTAATCTCAAAATATGCATTTAACTGCCCTTATACACACGCTTTAGCCTGCACTGTAACCACACGCTTTTGGATGTTTCTCTCTTTTGAATCGACTCGTTCTTGAGCTCTATTATTAGAGTGATTCAATTGAGTCGAGTGACTTTAACTTGACACAGTGTAGCTACTTAATTCTGCACATGTTGCATGAATAATTGTGAGATTTCCTCAACAGCAGTCATGGGTGGGGATCATGGACAGGGGCATGGCAAGCTGTCCATGCCAGACTACAGAGCGTGGAAATGGGAAGGAACGCCGCTGGAAGCAACCCAGCAGAGGCTCGCTCGAAGAGGACTGAGGGACCCCTGGGCTCGGTAAGATCATACAGCTTCAGATATTTGCTCCTGCATTGTTTGCCTGGAGTTCTCTATAGCATGCAAATTACATTAGTACTGTATCTGAATATATAATGGGCTATACAATTCCAGTCCACCCCTGTGCATTGTGATAAGAATTATATAAATGAGTTAAAGGAATAGATCACCCAAAAATGACAATTAGCTCAAAACATACTCCTCCTTTGGGCCATCCAAGATGTAGATAAGTGTTTCTTCATCGGAACAGATTTGGAGGAATAGCATTCCATCACTCTCTCAACAATGGATCCTCTGCAGTGAATGGGTGCCGTCAGAATGAGAGTCCAAACAGCTGATAAAAACAAAACAATAATCCACATGATTCCAGTCCATCAATTAACATCATGTGAAGTGAAAAGCTCCATGTTTGTAAGAAACAAATTCATCCATTTGTCAAGAATTCATAATAACTTTATCCAGTGAAGAAGTCCATCCTTTTTTGTCCTTAACTGGTGTATTTCATTAGAACGGTTTTTGACTGTTTTTTCTTGTAAATGGTGCTTGATCAGACAAGTCCCTTTTTGAATGGAGATAGCAATATTATGGATAGAGGTATTTTAGCCATAAGCAGCAGTAAATTGATTTTTTTTTTTCTTCAAACATGCACCTTTTTACTTCACAATACATTCATTGATGGATTGGAGTCATATGGATTACTTGTGGATTATTGTGATGTTTTTATCAGCTGTTTGGTCTCTCATTCTGGCGGCACCCATTCACTGCAAAGGATCGATTGGTGAGCAAGTAATGTAATGCTAAATTTCTCCACATCTGTTCATATGAAGAAACAAACTCATCTTCATCTTGGATGGCCAGAGAGCGAGTACATTTTCACTTAATAAATTTGAAGTTAAATTAACTAAATTGAAACAAATTATTAGTACTTAATTTTAGTTTAGATTGAAATTTGTTACCCATTCTCAATGGAAAAGTGCCCAAGAAATATTGCTCAGAATTTGCCGTGTGTATCATTAGCCTTAATGTGACTTCCAGGCCATCGTTTCAGTGCATTCAGCCAAATGTTTTATAAAATGTTGATAAAAATGTTTAATATGTAAAACTTTTCTGTACATTTGACTTGTAAAACAGGACATTATGAAAGTAAGAAAATGAAGGACTAAAGGATGACAACCTTTGTTTTTGCAGGAATGAGGCGTGGAGATATACGGGCAGCTTTGGCATCCCAGTTACCTTCCGAGATGTTCTCCTTCGTGGATTTAAGACAGGATTCGCAGCGTTTGCAGTGGCACTGGCAGTGGAGTATGCTTTCTTCCCTCCAAAGAAGTCAGAGCACTAATAGTGTGGCTAAAGCTCAGCCGAGTCAGTCGCTGCCGGACTCTGTGTTTGCTGCAGGTTTTAAGCCTGTTGTTGTCTATCCATGAAGACATTAGCCCATGAAAGGCTTCCTAATACCTGTGTTCATTCATCGTTATGGTTCTCATGACCAGTATGTAAAATAAATATAAATTAATTGAATTGGGCTGAGTATGTGTGTTGTAGGTTCATTGGATATTGCAGTCAAACCTTTAGAACTTAATTTAACTTGAAATTACTCGGAGTAAAATGCTATTCTTTATATAAGTATAAATTGCCAGTTATTTGCATGTTACATTTCCTGAATATGAAGAGATTAACATGGATGCAAATCTAAGATAATGTTCTGACTATGACGTCCTTAACTTCCTCAATAATGCACTGTTGTGTGCTTACAGAGTATATCTGTCTTTTTGCTTTGTTGTACTGAGGTACGAATCAAAAGGATTGTCTGTGGCATTGCACAGATGCTGGCAATTAGATTGGAAGGTTAATATTTAATTAAATGGGGAAATGTTTAAAATGCTACATAACCACAGATTATGAATCATTTAAGTCATTTTTTAATCTGTTGACTTCTCTTCCAGCTAAACAGAAATAGCTGCCAGCAGAGGAACAGGCAGTAAAGTTAGATGATTAGCAAAAGTAATTTACTTATTAAACACTATATTAATAAACATCATTTTGCAGTTTTTCATATCCAATAAGTTTTTAGTTGCAGTTTTATGTGATAAGAAGTTTAGCTTGTAAAAGGCTGATTATAGCATTTGTTCTATAGCAGGGATCCTCAAATCTGGCTCGCGAGATCCACTTTCCTGCAGAGTTTAGCTCCATATGGCAGCAGAATAATGACAATAGTTTTTGAAACATAAAGCATGCTGAATTCCACAAGTCGAAAAAAAAGATGCATTGCAATTAACAGTGCTTGCATTTTAATGCCTTGTATTTCCAGGGCTTGCATTTTTAGGTCCTGAAATTTAACATAGTTTTTTATTTAAGCTGTGAATATTTCGATTCAAAATATTTCACACACATTTTCATAATTAAAAATTCCAATAATTCATATTCACCTTCCAGAATTCACTTCCAAAATATTAAATCTGTTTAAAAATACGATGTATAATATTCGACAGGCAAATTTCGGTCATTTTATTTCTCTTTCCAAATTCGCTGCCACAAATTCAGTGGTTAAAATTCGGCAGAAAATTTAGAACATCCGGGAACCGCAGGAATAGCAGTAGAGCACCGATGCATGATCTCCAGCTGATGTCAGCCGCTCACCAGCAGGTGCCGCAAGCGGCTGTTGATGAAGGCCATATGTGGATCAAGTCATTAATTTACAAAAACTGATTTGCAGAGATGGAGCAAGCGCTAAATAGAAGTTTTGATTATCGGGGCCAGTATAAACGTGGAAACGCTGATTGTGTGCATGTTTAATTCAACATCTTCGCTGTTTCCCGTAGCCTACATGTAAGCAGCTTTCTCTAACACAAAGGAGTTTATAATGCTCTTTTACCCAACGCTGAAGTACAGAACTAACATTACATCTGAGGAAGACATATATTGCTTTCGGTTGCTTAGTTTCTGTAACTTTGTATCATGGCTTGTGTGACACTACTGGGGTTCCCCTCACGTCACACTCCAGGATTCCCCAACAATGTGTAAGCCCTCAGTGATCTAATACAGTGATATAAGACCTCAGATCTCAGAATACACTTTATTGATGATTATGCGAACTATATACAGGCAAGAAAATGAGGTCAGAAAAGCGCAACGCGCTGCATTTTCTTTATAGGTGCTTTCCCTTACCACCGAGCTATAGAGTCGACAGTCCTACAAATATATGAATACCACGATTAGTTAACAGTAAGCAACCACTTTATATCGACATAAAAAGGAAGTTCAAAACTGCCTAGGTGTATTGTTGCTGCAAATGTAAACCGGAGAAAGCATTGATGCGCTATCGCACCCAAGGGACCGTCTGACAATTCCACCAACTGGGTTAAAACGTCCAATGTATTTAAATTAAAATGGCTTTTAACATTTAAAATAACACACTGTCAAATTGTAAAGCTTGTATTGCTCATAGTGATTTACTACAGATGAGATTTTGCCAATACCTCCCTTTATATATATATGTACAGTACACAATTATTTACATATAAAAGATCACTGGAAAGGGTTTTTTCATGTTCCAACGGTTGTAGTACGTTGCTAGATATAAAACGGACTTACTACAGGTTAGATTTTGCCAATATCTCCCTTACTGTATGTACAGTACACAAATATATATATTTTTTAAACTACAGTAATTCACCAAAAGGGTTATTCGTGGTCCACAGGTTGTAGTACGTTGTGATATTTTGCCAATATCTCCCTTATATACAATTCACAATTTACAAAACAAAAACTAAAAAAATCTTTAAGCCCCCAAAAAGAATTGTTCATGTTCCAAAGGTTGTAGTATAAAATATTGATGCGCTTTATGGACAACAAGGGAGGTATTAGCAAAATGTCACCTATAGTAAGCCAGTAGTCACTAGGAATGTACTACAACTTTTGGAGCATGCACGGGATGCAGTCAGTTTTGACCGCAAAAGATGAGGTAATTTAATTGGATATCATATATTTGACCATTTACGGTACTCCCATTTTCCTGTTTTTATATTAGAAGCGACATTTTGCTTATCAGAAATACATGCTCGGTTTTAATGTTACTTTAATTTGGGGTAGAATTAAATGAATGCCAAAACTCGTAGCCTACCCCCTCCATCAACTCACGTACCCCGAGTGGTATACGTAGCCTACCCCAGTTCGAGAACCACTGAGTTAGGCTTTAATGTCGCAATTATTTTTTAAATGATTTTTAAAGTTTAATTACAGTTCTTATAAAGTCATTATCGAGTCATGCGATTCGAGACTGATTTAATTTAGAGTAGGCTATTCGTTCTCAACTCAAAGTCAAGTAAATTTCTTAATTTATTAGAAATCTTTAAATTCGCAAATGCAGTCATGTAACTCAAGACCTCCACCTCTGATATTTACAGTTTTTAAAGTGTGGAATGTGAGATAAATATCATACGATTTGCTTCGGCATTTCAATATCACTTTGCGTACCGGCCAATTTTTTTTTAAAAAATTAAAAACACACAAACCTTATTGTGCTGTCTGTCCTAACACTGAAAAAGGGCAAACTCTATAATTGAAAAGAAAAAAAAATAGGGTATTTAAAATAGATCAACTTCCATGTGCTTTTTTTAATTGGAGCAATAAGCAGCTGGCTTATTCTTAGTCCAGGTTGTTGAGAAGCAGCGTTATTTAAAAATATATTATTTGAATTTTTGAGTAACAGACACGTAGAAGGGTGGGGGCACACTGGGGGGGGGATCAGTTTTCAGGGGGGGCAAGTGCCCCCATGGCCCCTCCCCTGGCTACGCCACTGCCTGAACCCCATAGAGAATCTATGGGGTATTGTCAAGAGGAAGATGAGAGACACCAGACCCAACAATGCAGATGACCTGAAGGCCACTGTCAAAGAAACCTGGGCTTCCATACCACCTCAGCAGTGCCACAAACTGATCACCTCCATGCCACGCCGAATTGAGGCAGTAATTAAAGCAAAAGGAGCCCCTACCAAGTATTGAGTACATATACAGTAAATGAACATACTTTCCAGAAGGCCAACAATTCACTAAAATGTTTTTTTTATTGGTCTTATGAAGTATTGTAATTTGTTGAGATAGTGAATTGATGGGTTTTTGTTAAATGTGAGCCTAAACCATCACAATTAAAAGAACCAAAGACTTAAACTACTTCAGTCTGTGTGCATTGGATTTATTTAATACACGAGTTTCACAATTTGAGTTGAATTACTGAAATAAATGAACTTTTCCACGAGATTCTAATATATTGAGATGCACCTGTATGGTTCAAAAACACTATAGTATTTATTCTAAATTACTATAGTATTTGTCATGTATGATGGGGGGAGTACGGTACAGTTCGGTAAAGTTGGCAAGATATTGACAGATTCGACTTTTCCGGATCAATAGCTCGCGAGCAAATCGTTTTTAATACACAAATGACGCCTCTTTTCTTTTTTAGGGATGTAGAAAACGAGCTACAAGCGAGGTTTCCTCAAAACAAGCTTTCCTCCGCTCTGTATAAAATACATTGATCTAAATGCGCTGACGTCTGAGAGACAAGTCCTAAGGGACCGTCTGCAAAGTGACAAACGCGATTTTTTTTTACTAATAACATACTCAATAACTTTACACTAACGCACTGTAGTGTCACCAAATTCAATTTACACATCACTGCTCTCCTGCTGGTTATACTACAACACTCATTTTGAAAGTAATTGATTTGGCACATTTTTTATTAATTTTTATTATGAAAAATAGTTAATAACATTACTGTAACACACTGTACTTTCACCAAATTCACTGCACACATCACTGATCTCCTGATAGTTATACTACAACACTCATTTTGAACATAATTGCTTTGGCACATTTTTAATGATTTTTTATTATGAACAATTCTTAATAACTTTACTGTAACACACTGTACTTTAACCATATTTAGTCCACACATCACTGCTCTCCTGCTGGTTATACTACAACACTCATTTTGAAAGTAACTGCTTTGGCACATTTTTTATGATTTTTTTATTATGACAAATTGTTAATAACTTTACTGTAACACACTGTACTTTCACCAAATTCAGTTCACACATCACTGCCTTCCTGGTGGTTATACTACAACACTCATTTTGAAAGTAATTGCTTTTTATGATTTTTTTATTATGAATATGTTTTAATAACTTCACCGTTATTGGACATAATAATTAATAACTTTACTGTAACACACTGTACTTTCACCATATTCAGTGCACACATTACTGCTCTCCTGATAGTTATACTACAGCACTCATTTTGAACATAATTGCTTTGGCACATTTTTAGTGATTTTTATTATGAAAAAATTGTTAATAACTTTACTGTAACACATTATACTTTCACCAAATTCAGTTCACACATAACTGCTCTCCTGCTGATTATACTACAACACACATTTTGAAAGTAATTGCTTTGGTACATTTTTTATGAATTTTTAATATGAAAAAATGTTAACAACTTTACTGTAACACACTGTACTTTCACCAAATTCAGCTCACACATCACTGCCTTCCTGATGGTTATACTACAACACTCATTTGGGAAGTAATGGCTTTGGCACATTTTTTATGAATTTTAATTATGAATTTTTTTAATAACTTTACTGTAACACACTGTACTTTCACCATATTCAGCCCACACATCACTGCGCTCCTGCTAGTTATACTACAACACTCATTTTGAAAGTAATGGCTTTGGCACAGTTTTTATGAATTTTAATTATCTTTTTTTTTTTATAACTTTACTGTAACACACTGTACTTTCACCAAATTCAGTTCACACATCACTGCTCTCCTGCTGGTTATACTACAACACTCATTTTGAAAGTAATTGCATTGGCACATTTTTTATTATTTTTTACTTTGAAAGATTGGATAATAACTTTACTGTAACACACTGTACTTTCACCATATTCAGTCCACACATCACTGCCTTCCTGATGGTTATACTACAACACTCATTTGGAAAGTAATTGCTTTGGCATATTTTTTTATGAATTTTTATTATGTAATATTGTTAATAACTTTACTGTAACACACTGTACTTTCACCAAATTCAGTCCACACATCACTGCTCTCCTGCTAGTTATACTACAACACTCATTGTGAAAGTAATTGCTATGACACAATTTTTATGAAGTTTTATTATGAAAAATTGTTAATAAATTTACTGTAACACACTGTACTTTCACCAAATTCAGCTCACACATCACTGCCTTCCTGGTGGTTATACTACAACACTCATTTTGAAAGTAATGGCTTTGGCACAGTTTTTATGAATTTTAATTATATTTTTTTTAATAACTTTACTGTAGCACACTGTACTTTCACCAAAATCAGTTCACACATCACTGCTCTCCTGCTGGTTATACTACAACACTCATTTTGAAAGTAATTGCTTTGGCATAATTTTTTATTAATTTTTATTTTGAAAGATTGATAATAACTTTACTGTAACACACTGTACTTTCACCATATTCAGTCCACACATCACTGCCTTCATTGATGGTTATACTACAACACTCATTTATGAAGTAATGGCTTTGGCACATTTTTTATTAATTTTTATTATGAATTGTTTTTAATAACTTTACTGTAACACACTGTACTTTCACCAAATTCAGTTCACACATCACTGCTCTCCTGCTGGTTATACTACAACACTCATTTATGAAGTAATGGCTTTGGCACATTTATTATAAATTTTTATTATGAAATGTTTTTAATAACTTTACTGTAACACACTGTACTTTCACCATATTCAGTCCACACATCACTGCCTTCCTTGATGGTTATACTACAACACTCATTTGGAAAGTAATTGCTTTGGCATATTTTTTATGAATTTGTATTATGAAATATTGTTAATAACTTTACTGTAACACACTGTACTTTCACCATATTCAGTCCACACATCACTGCTCTCCTGCTAGTTATACTACAACACTCATTTTGAAAGTAATGCTTTGGCACATTTTTAATGAAGTTTTATTATGAAAAATTGTTAATAAATTTACTGTAACACACTGTACTTTCACCAAATTCAGCTAACACATCACTGCCTTCCTGGTGGTTATACTACAACACTCATTTTGAAAGTAATTCCTATGACACAATTTTTATGATTTTTAACATGAATAATTGTTAATAACTTTACTGTAACACACTGTACTTTCACCAGTTTCAGCTCACACATCACTGCCTTCCTGGTGGTTATACTACAACACTCATTTTGAAAGTAATGGCTTTGGCACAGTTTTTATGAATTTTAATTATGAAATATTGTTAATAACTTTACTGTAACACAATGTACTTTCACCATATTCAGTCCACACATCACTGCTCTCCTGCTAGTTATACTACAACACTCATTTTGAAAGTAATAGATTTGGCACATTTTTTATAAATTTTTATTATGAAAAATTGTTAATAACTTTACTGTAACACACTATACTTTAACCAAATTCAGCTCACACATCACTGCCTTCCTGGTGGTTATACTACAACACTCATTTTGAAAGTAATTCCTATGACACAATTTTTATGATTTTTAACATGAAAAATGGTTAATAACTTTACTGTAACACACTGTACTTTCACCAATTTCAGCTCACACATCACTGCCTTCCTTGATGGTTATACTACAACACTCATTTGGAAAGTAATTGCTTTGGCATATTTTTTATGAATTTTTATTATGAAATATTGTTAATAACTTTACTGTAACACACTGTACTTTCACCATATTCAGTCCACACATCACTGCCTTCCTTGATGGTTATACTACAACACTCATTTGTGAAGTAATGGCTTTGGCACATTTTTTATTAATTTTTATTATGAAATGTTTTTAATAACTTTACTGTAACACACTGTACTTTCACCATATTCAGTCCACACATCACTGCCTTCCTGATGGTTATACTACAACACTAATTTGGAAAGTAATTGCTTTGGCATATTTTTTTATGAATTTTTATTGTGTAATATTGTTAATAACTTTACTGTAACACACTGTACTTTCACCAAATTCAGTCCACACATCACTGCTCTCCTGCTAGTTATACTACAACACTCATTGTGAAAGTAATTGCTATGACACAATTTTTATGAAGTTTTATTATGAAAAATTGTTAATAAATTTACTGTAACACACTGTACTTTCACCAAATTCAGCTCACACATCACTGCCTTCCTGGTGGTTATACTACAACTCTCATTTTGAAAGTAATGGCTTTGGCACATTTTTAATGAATTTTTAACATGAAAAATTGTTAATAACTTTACTGTAACACACTGTACTTTCACCAAATTCAGCTCACACATCACTGCCTTCCTGGTGGTTATACTACAACACTCATTTTGAAAGTAATGGCTTTGGCACAGTTTTTATGAATTTTAATTATATATTTTTTTTAATAACTTTACTGTAGCACACTGTACTTTCACCAAATTCAGTTCACACATCACTGCTCTCCTGCTGGTTATACTACAACACTCATTTATGAAGTAATGGCTTTGGCACATTTATTATAAATTTTTATTATGAAATGTTTTTAATAACTTTACTGTAACACACTGTACTTTCACCATATTCAGTCCACACATCACTGCCTTCCTTGATGGTTATACTACAACACTCATTTGGAAAGTAATTGCTTTGGCATATTTTTTATGAATTTGTATTATGAAATATTGTTAATAACTTTACTGTAACACACTGTACTTTCACCATATTCAGTCCACACATCACTGCTCTCCTGCTAGTTATACTACAACACTCATTTTGAAAGTAATGCTTTGGCACATTTTTTATGAAGTTTTATTATGAAAAATTGTTAATAAATTTACTGTAACACACTGTACTTTCACCAAATTCAGCTCACACATCACTGCCTTCCTGGTGGTTATACTACAACACTCATTTTGAAAGTAATTCCTATGACACAATTTTTATGATTTTTAACATGAATAAATGTTAATAACTTTACTGTAACACACTGTACTTTCATCAGTTTCAGCTCACACATCACTGCCTTCCTGGTGGTTATACTACAACACTCATTTTGAAAGTAATGGCTTTGGCACAGTTTTTATGAATTTTAATTATGAAATATTGTTAATAACTTTACTGTAACACAATGTACTTTCACCATATTCAGTCCACACATCACTGCTCTCCTGCTAGTTATACTACAACACTCATTTTGAAAGTAATAGATTTGGCACATTTTTTATATTTTTTTATTATGAAAAATTGTTAATAACTTTACTGTAACACACTATACTTTAACCAAATTCAGCTCACACATCACTGCCTTCCTGGTGGTTATACTACAACACTCATTTTGAAAGTAATTCCTATGACACAATTTTTATGATTTTTAACATGAAAAATGGTTAATAACTTTACTGTAACACACTGTACTTTCACCAATTTCAGCTCACACATCACTGCCTTCTTTGATGGTTATACTACAACACTCATTTGGAAAGTAATTGCTTTGGCATATTTTTTATGAATTTTTATTATGAAATATTGTTAATAACTTTACTGTAACACACTGTACTTTCACCATATTCAGCCCACACATCACTGCGCTCCTGCTAGTTATACTACAACACTCATTTTGAAAGTAATGGCTTTGGCACAGTTTTTATGAATTTTAATTCTTTTTTTTTTTTATAACTTTACTGTAACACACTGTACTTTCACCAAATTCAGTTCACACATCACTGCTCTCCTGCTGGTTATACTACAACACTCATTTTGAAAGTAATTGCATTGGCACATTTTTTATTATTTTTTACTTTGAAAGATTGGATAATAACTTTACTGTAACACACTGTACTTTCACCATATTCAGTCCACACATCACTGCCTTCCTGATGGTTATACTACAACACTCATTTGGAAAGTAATTGCTTTGGCATATTTTTTTATGAATTTTTATTATGTAATATTGTTAATAACTTTACTGTAACACACTGTACTTTCACCAAATTCAGTCCACACATCACTGCTCTCTTGCTAGTTATACTACAACACTCATTGTGAAAGTAATTGCTATGACACAATTTTTATGAAGTTTTATTATGAAAAATTGTTAATAAATTTACTGTAACACACTGTACTTTCACCAAATTCAGCTCACACATCACTGCCTTCCTGGTGGTTATACTACAACACTCATTTTGAAAGTAATGGCTTTGGCACAGTTTTTATGAATTTTAATTATATTTTTTTTAATAACTTTACTGTAGCACACTGTACTTTCACCAAAATCAGTTCACACATCACTGCTCTCCTGCTGGTTATACTACAACACTCATTTTGAAAGTAATTGCTTTGGCATAATTTTTTATTAATTTTTATTTTGAAAGATTGATAATAACTTTACTGTAACACACTGTACTTTCACCATATTCAGTCCACACATCACTGCCTTCATTGATGGTTATACTACAACACTCATTTATGAAGTAATGGCTTTGGCACATTTTTTTATTAATTTTTATTATGAATTGTTTTTAATAACTTTACTGTAACACACTGTACTTTCACCAAATTCAGTTCACACATCACTGCTCTCCTGCTGGTTATACTACAACACTCATTTATGAAGTAATGGCTTTGGCACATTTATTATAAATTTTTATTATGAAATGTTTTTAATAACTTTACTGTAACACACTGTACTTTCACCATATTCAGTCCACACATCACTGCCTTCCTTGATGGTTATACTACAACACTCATTTGGAAAGTAATTGCTTTGGCATATTTTTTATGAATTTGTATTATGAAATATTGTTAATAACTTTACTGTAACACACTGTACTTTCACCATATTCAGTCCACACATCACTGCTCTCCTGCTAGTTATACTACAACACTCATTTTGAAAGTAATGCTTTGGCACATTTTTTATGAAGTTTTATTATGAAAAATTGTTAATAAATTTACTGTAACACACTGTACTTTCACCAAATTCAGCTCACACATCACTGCCTTCCTGGTGGTTATACTACAACACTCATTTTGAAAGTAATTCCTATGACACAATTTTTATGATTTTTAACATGAATAATTGTTAATAACTTTACTGTAACACACTGTACTTTCACCAGTTTCAGCTCACACATCACTGCCTTCCTGGTGGTTATACTACAACACTCATTTTGAAAGTAATGGCTTTGGCACAGTTTTTATGAA
Organism: Aspiorhynchus laticeps; assembly: GCA_023376895.1. Classification (NCBI taxonomy): domain Eukaryota; kingdom Metazoa; phylum Chordata; class Actinopteri; order Cypriniformes; family Cyprinidae; genus Aspiorhynchus; species Aspiorhynchus laticeps. Next base: position 35,942,413 of record CM041799.1, on the reverse strand, counting down.
TTTTAATTATGAAATATTGTTAATAACTTTACTGTAACACAATGTACTTTCACCATATTCAGTCCACACATCACTGCTCTCCTGCTAGTTATACTACAACACTCATTTTGAAAGTAATAGATTTGGCACATTTTTTATAAATTTTTATTATGAAAAATTGTTAATAACTTTACTGTAACACACTATACTTTAACCAAATTCAGCTCACACATCACTGCCTTCCTGGTGGTTATACTACAACACTCATTTTGAAAGTAATTCCTATGACACAATTTTTATGATTTTTAACATGAAAAATGGTTAATAACTTTACTGTAACACACTGTACTTTCACCAATTTCAGCTCACACATCACTGCCTTCCTTGATGGTTATACTACAACACTCATTTGGAAAGTAATTTCTTTGGCATATTTTTTATGAATTTTTATTATGAAATATTGTTAATAACTTTACTGTAACACACTGTACTTTCACCATATTCAGTCCACACATCACTGCTCTCCTGCTAGTTATACTACAACACTCATTTTGAAAGTAATGGCTTTGGCACAGTTTTTATGAATTTTAATTATCTTTTTTTTTTATAACTTTACTGTAACACACTGTACTTTCACCAAATTCAGCTCACACATCACTGCCTTCCTTGATGGTTATACTACAACACTCATTTGGAAAGTAATTGCTTTGGCATATTTTTTATGAATTTTTATTATGAAATATTGTTAATAACTTTACTGTAACACACTGTACTTTCACCATATTCAGTCCACACATCACTGCCTTCCTTGATGGTTATACTACAACACTCATTTGTGAAGTAATGGCTTTGGCACATTTTTTATTAATTTTTATTATGAAATGTTTTTAATAACTTTACTGTAACACACTGTACTTTCACCATATTCAGTCCACACATCACTGCCTTCCTGATGGTTATACTACAACACTAATTTGGAAAGTAATTGCTTTGGCATATTTTTTTATGAATTTTTATTGTGTAATATTGTTAATAACTTTACTGTAACACACTGTACTTTCACCAAATTCAGTCCACACATCACTGCTCTCCTGCTAGTTATACTACAACACTCATTGTGAAAGTAATTGCTATGACACAATTTTTATGAAGTTTTATTATGAAAAATTGTTAATAAATTTACTGTAACACACTGTACTTTCACCAAATTCAGCTCACACATCACTGCCTTCCTGGTGGTTATACTACAACTCTCATTTTGAAAGTAATGGCTTTGGCACATTTTTAATGAATTTTTAACATGAAAAATTGTTAATAACTTTACTGTAACACACTGTACTTTCACCAAATTCAGCTCACACATCACTGCCTTCCTGGTGGTTATACTACAACACTCATTTTGAAAGTAATGGCTTTGGCACAGTTTTTATGAATTTTAATTATATATTTTTTTTAATAACTTTACTGTAGCACACTGTACTTTCACCAAATTCAGTTCACACATCACTGCTCTCCTGCTGGTTATACTACAACACTCATTTATGAAGTAATGGCTTTGGCACATTTATTATAAATTTTTATTATGAAATGTTTTTAATAACTTTACTGTAACACACTGTACTTTCACCATATTCAGTCCACACATCACTGCCTTCCTTGATGGTTATACTACAACACTCATTTGGAAAGTAATTGCTTTGGCATATTTTTTATGAATTTGTATTATGAAATATTGTTAATAACTTTACTGTAACACACTGTACTTTCACCATATTCAGTCCACACATCACTGCTCTCCTGCTAGTTATACTACAACACTCATTTTGAAAGTAATGCTTTGGCACATTTTTTATGAAGTTTTATTATGAAAAATTGTTAATAAATTTACTGTAACACACTGTACTTTCACCAAATTCAGCTCACACATCACTGCCTTCCTGGTGGTTATACTACAACACTCATTTTGAAAGTAATTCCTATGACACAATTTTTATGATTTTTAACATGAATAAATGTTAATAACTTTACTGTAACACACTGTACTTTCATCAGTTTCAGCTCACACATCACTGCCTTCCTGGTGGTTATACTACAACACTCATTTTGAAAGTAATGGCTTTGGCACAGTTTTTATGAATTTTAATTATGAAATATTGTTAATAACTTTACTGTAACACAATGTACTTTCACCATATTCAGTCCACACATCACTGCTCTCCTGCTAGTTATACTACAACACTCATTTTGAAAGTAATAGATTTGGCACATTTTTTATATTTTTTTATTATGAAAAATTGTTAATAACTTTACTGTAACACACTATACTTTAACCAAATTCAGCTCACACATCACTGCCTTCCTGGTGGTTATACTACAACACTCATTTTGAAAGTAATTCCTATGACACAATTTTTATGATTTTTAACATGAAAAATGGTTAATAACTTTACTGTAACACACTGTACTTTCACCAATTTCAGCTCACACATCACTGCCTTCTTTGATGGTTATACTACAACACTCATTTGGAAAGTAATTGCTTTGGCATATTTTTTATGAATTTTTATTATGAAATATTGTTAATAACTTTACTGTAACACACTGTACTTTCACCATATTCAGCCCACACATCACTGCGCTCCTGCTAGTTATACTACAACACTCATTTTGAAAGTAATGGCTTTGGCACAGTTTTTATGAATTTTAATTCTTTTTTTTTTTTATAACTTTACTGTAACACACTGTACTTTCACCAAATTCAGTTCACACATCACTGCTCTCCTGCTGGTTATACTACAACACTCATTTTGAAAGTAATTGCATTGGCACATTTTTTATTATTTTTTACTTTGAAAGATTGGATAATAACTTTACTGTAACACACTGTACTTTCACCATATTCAGTCCACACATCACTGCCTTCCTGATGGTTATACTACAACACTCATTTGGAAAGTAATTGCTTTGGCATATTTTTTTATGAATTTTTATTATGTAATATTGTTAATAACTTTACTGTAACACACTGTACTTTCACCAAATTCAGTCCACACATCACTGCTCTCTTGCTAGTTATACTACAACACTCATTGTGAAAGTAATTGCTATGACACAATTTTTATGAAGTTTTATTATGAAAAATTGTTAATAAATTTACTGTAACACACTGTACTTTCACCAAATTCAGCTCACACATCACTGCCTTCCTGGTGGTTATACTACAACACTCATTTTGAAAGTAATGGCTTTGGCACAGTTTTTATGAATTTTAATTATATTTTTTTTAATAACTTTACTGTAGCACACTGTACTTTCACCAAAATCAGTTCACACATCACTGCTCTCCTGCTGGTTATACTACAACACTCATTTTGAAAGTAATTGCTTTGGCATAATTTTTTATTAATTTTTATTTTGAAAGATTGATAATAACTTTACTGTAACACACTGTACTTTCACCATATTCAGTCCACACATCACTGCCTTCATTGATGGTTATACTACAACACTCATTTATGAAGTAATGGCTTTGGCACATTTTTTTATTAATTTTTATTATGAATTGTTTTTAATAACTTTACTGTAACACACTGTACTTTCACCAAATTCAGTTCACACATCACTGCTCTCCTGCTGGTTATACTACAACACTCATTTATGAAGTAATGGCTTTGGCACATTTATTATAAATTTTTATTATGAAATGTTTTTAATAACTTTACTGTAACACACTGTACTTTCACCATATTCAGTCCACACATCACTGCCTTCCTTGATGGTTATACTACAACACTCATTTGGAAAGTAATTGCTTTGGCATATTTTTTATGAATTTGTATTATGAAATATTGTTAATAACTTTACTGTAACACACTGTACTTTCACCATATTCAGTCCACACATCACTGCTCTCCTGCTAGTTATACTACAACACTCATTTTGAAAGTAATGCTTTGGCACATTTTTTATGAAGTTTTATTATGAAAAATTGTTAATAAATTTACTGTAACACACTGTACTTTCACCAAATTCAGCTCACACATCACTGCCTTCCTGGTGGTTATACTACAACACTCATTTTGAAAGTAATTCCTATGACACAATTTTTATGATTTTTAACATGAATAATTGTTAATAACTTTACTGTAACACACTGTACTTTCACCAGTTTCAGCTCACACATCACTGCCTTCCTGGTGGTTATACTACAACACTCATTTTGAAAGTAATGGCTTTGGCACAGTTTTTATGAATTTTAATTATGAAATATTGTTAATAACTTTACTGTAACACAATGTACTTTCACCATATTCAGTCCACACATCACTGCTCTCCTGCTAGTTATACTACAACACTCATTTTGAAAGTAATAGATTTGGCACATTTTTTATAAATTTTTATTATGAAAAATTGTTAATAACTTTACTGTAACACACTATACTTTAACCAAATTCAGCTCACACATCACTGCCTTCCTGGTGGTTATACTACAACACTCATTTTGAAAGTAATTCCTATGACACAATTTTTATGATTTTTAACATGAAAAATGGTTAATAACTTTACTGTAACACACTGTACTTTCACCAATTTCAGCTCACACATCACTGCCTTCCTTGATGGTTATACTACAACACTCATTTGGAAAGTAATTTCTTTGGCATATTTTTTATGAATTTTTATTATGAAATATTGTTAATAACTTTACTGTAACACACTGTACTTTCACCATATTCAGTCCACACATCACTGCTCTCCTGCTAGTTATACTACAACACTCATTTTGAAAGTAATGGCTTTGGCACAGTTTTTATGAATTTTAATTATCTTTTTTTTTTATAACTTTACTGTAACACACTGTACTTTCACCAAATTCAGTTCACACATCACTGCTCTCCTGCTGGTTATACTACAACACTCATTTTGAAAGAAATTGCATTGGCACATTTTTTATTATTTTTTACTTTGAAAGATTGGATAATAACTTTACTGTAACACACTGTACTTTCACCATATTCAGTCCACACATCACTGCCTTCCTTGATGGTTATACTACAACACTCATTTGTGAAGTAATGGCTTTGGCACATTTTTTATTAATTTTTATTATGAAATGTTTTTAATAACTTTACTGTAACACACTGTACTTTCACCATATTCAGTCCACACATCACTGCCTTCCTGATGGTTATACTACAACACTAATTTGGAAAGTAATTGCTTTGGCATATTTTTTTATGAATTTTTATTGTGTAATATTGTTAATAACTTTACTGTAACACACTGTACTTTCACCAAATTCAGTCCACACATCACTGCTCTCCTGCTAGTTATACTACAACACTCATTGTGAAAGTAATTGCTATGACACAATTTTTATGAAGTTTTATTATGAAAAATTGTTAATAAATTTACTGTAACACACTGTACTTTCACCAAATTCAGCTCACACATCACTGCCTTCCTGGTGGTTATACTACAACTCTCATTTTGAAAGTAATGGCTTTGGCACATTTTTAATGAATTTTTAACATGAAAAATTGTTAATAACTTTACTGTAACACACTGTACTTTCACCAAATTCAGCTCACACATCACTGCCTTCCTGGTGGTTATACTACAACACTCATTTTGAAAGTAATGGCTTTGGCACAGTTTTTATGAATTTTAATTATATTTTTTTTTTAATAACTTTACTGTAGCACACTGTACTTTCACCAAATTCAGTTCACACATCACTGCTCTCCTGCTGGTTATACTACAACACTCATTTATGAAGTAATGGCTTTGGCACATTTATTATAAATTTTTATTATGAAATGTTTTTAATAACTTTACTGTAACACACTGTACTTTCACCATATTCAGTCCACACATCACTGCCTTCCTTGATGGTTATACTACAACACTCATTTGGAAAGTAATTGCTTTGGCATATTTTTTATGAATTTGTATTATGAAATATTGTTAATAACTTTACTGTAACACACTGTACTTTCACCATATTCAGTCCACACATCACTGCTCTCCTGCTAGTTATACTACAACACTCATTTTGAAAGTAATGCTTTGGCACATTTTTTATGAAGTTTTATTATGAAAAATTGTTAATAAATTTACTGTAACACACTGTACTTTCACCAAATTCAGCTCACACATCACTGCCTTCCTGGTGGTTATACTACAACACTCATTTTGAAAGTAATTCCTATGACACAATTTTTATGATTTTTAACATGAATAAATGTTAATAACTTTACTGTAACACACTGTACTTTCATCAGTTTCAGCTCACACATCACTGCCTTCCTGGTGGTTATACTACAACACTCATTTTGAAAGTAATGGCTTTGGCACAGTTTTTATGAATTTTAATTATGAAATATTGTTAATAACTTTACTGTAACACAATGTACTTTCACCATATTCAGTCCACACATCACTGCTCTCCTGCTAGTTATACTACAACACTCATTTTGAAAGTAATAGATTTGGCACATTTTTTATAATTTTTTATTATGAAAAATTGTTAATAACTTTACTGTAACACACTATACTTTAACCAAATTCAGCTCACACATCACTGCCTTCCTGGTGGTTATACTACAACACTCATTTTGAAAGTAATTCCTATGACACAATTTTTATGATTTTTAACATGAAAAATGGTTAATAACTTTACTGTAACACACTGTACTTTCACCAATTTCAGCTCACACATCACTGCCTTCTTTGATGGTTATACTACAACACTCATTTGGAAAGTAATTGCTTTGGCATATTTTTTATGAATTTTTATTATGAAATATTGTTAATAACTTTACTGTAACACACTGTACTTTCATCATATTCAGTCCACACATCACTGCTCTCCTGCTAGTTATACTACAACACTCATTTTGAAAGTAATGGCTTTGGCACAGTTTTTATGAATTTTAATTCTTTTTTTTTATAACTTTACTGTAACACACTGTACTTTCACCAAATTCAGTTCACACATCACTGCTCTCCTGCTGGTTATACTACAACACTCATTTTGAAAGTAATTGCATTGGCACATTTTTTATTATTTTTTACTTGGAAAGATTGGATAATAACTTTACTGTAACACACTGTACTTTCACCATATTCAGTCCACACATCACTGCCTTCCTTGATGGTTATACTACAACACTCATTTGTGAAGTAATGGCTTTGGCACATTTTTTATTAATTTTTATTATGAAATGTTTTTAATAACTTTACTGTAACACACTGTACTTTCACCATATTCAGTCCACACATCACTGCCTTCCTGATGGTTATACTACAACACTAATTTGGAAAGTAATTGCTTTGGCATATTTTTTTATGAATTTTTATTATGTAATGTTGTTAATAACTTTACTGTAACACACTGTACTTTCACCAAATTCAGTCCACACATCACTGCTCTCCTGCTAGTTATACTACAACACTCATTGTGAAAGTAATTGCTATGACACAATTTTTATGAAGTTTTATTATGAAAAATAGTTAATAAATTTACTGTAACACACTGTACTTTCACCAAATTCAGCTCACACATCACTGCCTTCCTGGTGGTTATACTACAACACTCATTTGGAAAGTAATTGCTTTGGCATATTTTTTATGAATTTTTATTATGAAATATTGTTAATAACTTTACTGTGACACACTGTACTTTCACCAAATTCAGTTCAAACATCACTGCTCTCCTGCTGGTTATACTACAACTCTCATTTTGAAAGTAATGGCTTTGGCACATTTTTAATGAATTTTTAACATGAAAAATTGTTAATAACTTTACTGTAACACACTGTACTTTCACCAAATTCAGCTCACACATCACTGCCTTCCTGGTGGTTATACTACAACACTCATTTTGAAAGTAATGGCTTTGGCACAGTTTTTATGAATTTTAATTATATTTTTTTTTTAATAACTTTACTGTAGCACACTGTACTTTCACCAAATTCAGTTCACACATCACTGCCTTCCTGATGGTTATACTACAACACTAATTTGGAAAGTAATTGCTTTGGCATATTTTTTTATGAATTTTTATTGTGTAATATTGTTAATAACTTTACTGTAACACACTGTACTTTCACCAAATTCAGTCCACACATCACTGCTCTCCTGCTAGTTATACTACAACACTCATTGTGAAAGTAATTGCTATGACACAATTTTTATGAAGTTTTATTATGAAAAATTGTTAATAAATTTACTGTAACACACTGTACTTTCACCAAATTCAGCTCACACATCACTGCCTTCCTGGTGGTTATACTACAACTCTCATTTTGAAAGTAATGGCTTTGGCACATTTTTAATGAATTTTTAACATGAAAAATTGTTAATAACTTTACTGTAACACACTGTACTTTCACCAAATTCAGCTCACACATCACTGCCTTCCTGGTGGTTATACTACAACACTCATTTTGAAAGTAATGGCTTTGGCACAGTTTTTATGAATTTTAATTATATATTTTTTTAATAACTTTACTGTAGCACACTGTACTTTCACCAAATTCAGTTCACACATCACTGCTCTCCTGCTGGTTATACTACAACACTCATTTATGAAGTAATGGCTTTGGCACATTTATTATAAATTTTTATTATGAAATGTTTTTAATAACTTTACTGTAACACACTGTACTTTCACCATATTCAGTCCACACATCACTGCCTTCCTTGATGGTTATACTACAACACTCATTTGGAAAGTAATTGCTTTGGCATATTTTTTATGAATTTGTATTATGAAATATTGTTAATAACTTTACTGTAACACACTGTACTTTCACCATATTCAGTCCACACATCACTGCTCTCCTGCTAGTTATACTACAACACTCATTTTGAAAGTAATGCTTTGGCACATTTTTTATGAAGTTTTATTATGAAAAATTGTTAATAAATTTACTGTAACACACTGTACTTTCACCAAATTCAGCTCACACATCACTGCCTTCCTGGTGGTTATACTACAACACTCATTTTGAAAGTAATTCCTATGACACAATTTTTATGATTTTTAACATGAATAAATGTTAATAACTTTACTGTAACACACTGTACTTTCATCAGTTTCAGCTCACACATCACTGCCTTCCTGGTGGTTATACTACAACACTCATTTTGAAAGTAATGGCTTTGGCACAGTTTTTATGAATTTTAATTATGAAATATTGTTAATAACTTTACTGTAACACAATGTACTTTCACCATATTCAGTCCACACATCACTGCTCTCCTGCTAGTTATACTACAACACTCATTTTGAAAGTAATAGATTTGGCACATTTTTTATATTTTTTTATTATGAAAAATTGTTAATAACTTTACTGTAACACACTATACTTTAACCAAATTCAGCTCACACATCACTGCCTTCCTGGTGGTTATACTACAACACTCATTTTGAAAGTAATTCCTATGACACAATTTTTATGATTTTTAACATGAAAAATGGTTAATAACTTTACTGTAACACACTGTACTTTCACCAATTTCAGCTCACACATCACTGCCTTCTTTGATGGTTATACTACAACACTCATTTGGAAAGTAATTGCTTTGGCATATTTTTTATGAATTTTTATTATGAAATATTGTTAATAACTTTACTGTAACACACTGTACTTTCACCATATTCAGCCCACACATCACTGCGCTCCTGCTAGTTATACTACAACACTCATTTTGAAAGTAATGGCTTTGGCACAGTTTTTATGAATTTTAATTCTTTTTTTTTTTATAACTTTACTGTAACACACTGTACTTTCACCAAATTCAGTTCACACATCACTGCTCTCCTGCTGGTTATACTACAACACTCATTTTGAAAGTAATTGCATTGGCACATTTTTTATTATTTTTTACTTTGAAAGATTGGATAATAACTTTACTGTAACACACTGTACTTTCACCATATTCAGTCCACACATCACTGCCTTCCTGATGGTTATACTACAACACTCATTTGGAAAGTAATTGCTTTGGCATATTTTTTTATGAATTTTTATTATGTAATATTGTTAATAACTTTACTGTAACACACTGTACTTTCACCAAATTCAGTCCACACATCACTGCTCTCCTGCTAGTTATACTACAACACTCATTGTGAAAGTAATTGCTATGACACAATTTTTATGAAGTTTTATTATGAAAAATTGTTAATAAATTTACTGTAACACACTGTACTTTCACCAAATTCAGCTCACACATCACTGCCTTCCTGGTGGTTATACTACAACACTCATTTTGAAAGTAATGGCTTTGGCACAGTTTTTATGAATTTTAATTATATTTTTTTTAATAACTTTACTGTAGCACACTGTACTTTCACCAAAATCAGTTCACACATCACTGCTCTCCTGCTGGTTATACTACAACACTCATTTTGAAAGTAATTGCTTTGGCATAATTTTTTATTAATTTTTATTTTGAAAGATTGATAATAACTTTACTGTAACACACTGTACTTTCACCATATTCAGTCCACACATCACTGCCTTCATTGATGGTTATACTACAACACTCATTTATGAAGTAATGGCTTTGGCACATTTTTTATTAATTTTTATTATGAATTGTTTTTAATAACTTTACTGTAACACACTGTACTTTCACCAAATTCAGTTCACACATCACTGCTCTCCTGCTGGTTATACTACAACACTCATTTATGAAGTAATGGCTTTGGCACATTTATTATAAATTTTTATTATGAAATGTTTTTAATAACTTTACTGTAACACACTGTACTTTCACCATATTCAGTCCACACATCACTGGCTTCCTTGATGGTTATAATACAACACTCATTTGGAAAGTAATTGCTTTGGCATATTTTTTATGAATTTGTATTATGAAATATTGTTAATAACTTTACTGTAACACACTGTACTTTCACCATATTCAGTCCACACATCACTGCTCTCCTGCTAGTTATACTACAACACTCATTTTGAAAGTAATGCTTTGGCACATTTTTTATGAAGTTTTATTATGAAAAATTGTTAATAAATTTACTGTAACACACTGTACTTTCACCAAATTCAGCTCACACATCACTGCCTTCCTGGTGGTTATACTACAACACTCATTTTGAAAGTAATTCCTATGACACAATTTTTATGATTTTTAACATGAATAATTGTTAATAACTTTACTGTAACACACTGTACTTTCACCAGTTTCAGCTCACACATCACTGCCTTCCTGGTGGTTATACTACAACACTCATTTTGAAAGTAATGGCTTTGGCACAGTTTTTATGAATTTTAATTATGAAATATTGTTAATAACTTTACTGTAACACAATGTACTTTCACCATATTCAGTCCACACATCACTGCTCTCCTGCTAGTTATACTACAACACTCATTTTGAAAGTAATAGATTTGGCACATTTTTTATAAATTTTTATTATGAAAAATTGTTAATAACTTTACTGTAACACACTATACTTTAACCAAATTCAGCTCACACATCACTGCCTTCCTGGTGGTTATACTACAACACTCATTTTGAAAGTAATTCCTATGACACAATTTTTATGATTTTTAACATGACAAATGGTTAATAACTTTACTGTAACACACTGTACTTTCACCAATTTCAGCTCACACATCACTGCCTTCCTTGATGGTTATACTACAACACTCATTTGGAAAGTAATTTCTTTGGCATATTTTTTATGAATTTTTATTATGAAATATTGTTAATAACTTTACTGTAACACACTGTACTTTCACCATATTCAGTCCACACATCACTGCTCTCCTGCTAGTTATACTACAACACTCATTTTGAAAGTAATGGCTTTGGCACAGTTTTTATGAATTTTAATTATCTTTTTTTTTTATAACTTTACTGTAACACACTGTACTTTCACCAAATTCAGTTCACACATCACTGCTCTCCTGCTGGTTATACTACAACACTCATTTTGAAAGTAATGGCTTTGGCACATTTTTTATAAATTTTTATTATGAAATGTTTTTAATAACTTTACTGTAACACACTGTACTTTCACAATATTTAGTCCACACATCACTGCCTTCCTTGATGGTTATACTACAACACTCATTTGTGAAGTAATGGCTTTGGCACATTTTTTATTAATTTTTATTATGAAATGTTTTTAATAACTTTACTGTAACACACTGTACTTTCACCATATTCAGTCCACACATCACTGCCTTCCTGATGGTTATACTACAACACTAATTTGGAAAGTAATTGCTTTGGCATATTTTTTTATGAATTTTTATTGTGTAATATTGTTAATAACTTTACTGTAACACACTGTACTTTCACCAAATTCAGTCCACACATCACTGCTCTCCTGCTAGTTATACTACAACACTCATTGTGAAAGTAATTGCTATGACACAATTTTTATGAAGTTTTATTATGAAAAATTGTTAATAAATTTACTGTAACACACTGTACTTTCACCAAATTCAGCTCACACATCACTGCCTTCCTGGTGGTTATACTACAACTCTCATTTTGAAAGTAATGGCTTTGGCACATTTTTAATGAATTTTTAACATGAAAAATTGTTAATAACTTTACTGTAACACACTGTACTTTCACCAAATTCAGCTCACACATCACTGCCTTCCTGGTGGTTATACTACAACACTCATTTTGAAAGTAATGGCTTTGGCACAGTTTTTATGAATTTTAATTATATATTTTTTTAATAACTTTACTGTAGCACACTGTACTTTCACCAAATTCAGTTCACACATCACTGCTCTCCTGCTGGTTATACTACAACACTCATTTATGAAGTAATGGCTTTGGCACATTTATTATAAATTTTTATTATGAAATGTTTTTAATAACTTTACTGTAACACACTGTACTTTCACCATATTCAGTCCACACATCACTGCCTTCCTGGTGGTTATACTACAACACTCATTTTGAAAGTAATTCCTATGACACAATTTTTATGATTTTTAACATGAATAAATGTTAATAACTTTACTGTAACACACTGTACTTTCATCAGTTTCAGCTCACACATCACTGCCTTCCTGGTGGTTATACTACAACACTCATTTTGAAAGTAATGGCTTTGGCACAGTTTTTATGAATTTTAATTATGAAATATTGTTAATAACTTTACTGTAACACAATGTACTTTCACCATATTCAGTCCACACATCACTGCTCTCCTGCTAGTTATACTACAACACTCATTTTGAAAGTAATAGATTTGGCACATTTTTTATATTTTTTTATTATGAAAAATTGTTAATAACTTTACTGTAACACACTATACTTTAACCAAATTCAGCTCACACATCACTGCCTTCCTGGTGGTTATACTACAACACTCATTTTGAAAGTAATTCCTATGACACAATTTTTATGATTTTTAACATGAAAAATGGTTAATAACTTTAATGTAACACACTGTACTTTCACCAATTTCAGCTCACACATCACTGCCTTCTTTGATGGTTATACTACAACACTCATTTGGAAAGTAATTGCTTTGGCATATTTTTTATGAATTTTTATTATGAAATATTGTTAATAACTTTACTGTAACACACTGTACTTTCACCATATTCAGCCCACACATCACTGCGCTCCTGCTAGTTATACTACAACACTCATTTTGAAAGTAATGGCTTTGGCACAGTTTTTATGAATTTTAATTCTTTTTTTTTTTATAACTTTACTGTAACACACTGTACTTTCACCAAATTCAGTTCACACATCACTGCTCTCCTGCTGGTTATACTACAACACTCATTTTGAAAGTAATTGCATTGGCACATTTTTTATTATTTTTTACTTTGAAAGATTGGATAATAACTTTACTGTAACACACTGTACTTTCACCATATTCAGTCCACACATCACTGCCTTCCTGATGGTTATACTACAACACTCATTTGGAAAGTAATTGCTTTGGCATATTTTTTTATGAATTTTTATTATGTAATATTGTTAATAACTTTACTGTAACACACTGTACTTTCACCAAATTCAGTCCACACATCACTGCTCTCCTGCTAGTTATACTACAACACTCATTGTGAAAGTAATTGCTATGACACAATTTTTATGAAGTTTTATTATGAAAAATTGTTAATAAATTTACTGTAACACACTGTACTTTCACCAAATTCAGCTCACACATCACTGCCTTCCTGGTGGTTATACTACAACACTCATTTTGAAAGTAATGGCTTTGGCACAGTTTTTATGAATTTTAATTATATTTTTTTTAATAACTTTACTGTAGCACACTGTACTTTCACCAAAATCAGTTCACACATCACTGCTCTCCTGCTGGTTATACTACAACACTCATTTTGAAAGTAATTGCTTTGGCATAATTTTTTATTAATTTTTATTTTGAAAGATTGATAATAACTTTACTGTAACACACTGTACTTTCACCATATTCAGTCCACACATCACTGCCTTCATTGATGGTTATACTACAACACTCATTTATGAAGTAATGGCTTTGGCACATTTTTTATTAATTTTTATTATGAATTGTTTTTAATAACTTTACTGTAACACACTGTACTTTCACCAAATTCAGTTCACACATCACTGCTCTCCTGCTGGTTATACTACAACACTCATTTATGAAGTAATGGCTTTGGCACATTTATTATAAATTTTTATTATGAAATGTTTTTAATAACTTTACTGTAACACACTGTACTTTCACCATATTCAGTCCACACATCACTGGCTTCCTTGATGGTTATAATACAACACTCATTTGGAAAGTAATTGCTTTGGCATATTTTTTATGAATTTGTATTATGAAATATTGTTAATAACTTTACTGTAACACACTGTACTTTCACCATATTCAGTCCACACATCACTGCTCTCCTGCTAGTTATACTACAACACTCATTTTGAAAGTAATGCTTTGGCACATTTTTTATGAAGTTTTATTATGAAATGTTTTTAATAACTTTACTGTAACACACTGTACTTTCACCATATTCAGTCCACACATCACTGCCTTCCTGATGGTTATACTACAACACTAATTTGGAAAGTAATTGCTTTGGCATATTTTTTTATGAATTTTTATTATGTAATGTTGTTAATAACTTTACTGTAACACACTGTACTTTCACCAAATTCAGTCCACACATCACTGCTCTCCTGCTAGTTATACTACAACACTCATTGTGAAAGTAATTGCTATGACACAATTTTTATGAAGTTTTATTATGAAAAATAGTTAATAAATTTACTGTAACACACTGTACTTTCACCAAATTCAGCTCACACATCACTGCCTTCCTGGTGGTTATACTACAACACTCATTTGGAAAGTAATTGCTTTGGCATATTTTTTATGAATTTTTATTATGAAATATTGTTAATAACTTTACTGTGACACACTGTACTTTCACCAAATTCAGTTCAAACATCACTGCTCTCCTGCTGGTTATACTACAACTCTCATTTTGAAAGTAATGGCTTTGGCACATTTTTAATGAATTTTTAACATGAAAAATTGTTAATAACTTTACTGTAACACACTGTACTTTCACCAAATTCAGCTCACACATCACTGCCTTCCTGGTGGTTATACTACAACACTCATTTTGAAAGTAATGGCTTTGGCACAGTTTTTATGAATTTTAATTATATTTTTTTTTTAATAACTTTACTGTAGCACACTGTACTTTCACCAAATTCAGTTCACACATCACTGCCTTCCTGATGGTTATACTACAACACTAATTTGGAAAGTAATTGCTTTGGCATATTTTTTTATGAATTTTTATTGTGTAATATTGTTAATAACTTTACTGTAACACACTGTACTTTCACCAAATTCAGTCCACACATCACTGCTCTCCTGCTAGTTATACTACAACACTCATTGTGAAAGTAATTGCTATGACACAATTTTTATGAAGTTTTATTATGAAAAATTGTTAATAAATTTACTGTAACACACTGTACTTTCACCAAATTCAGCTCACACATCACTGCCTTCCTGGTGGTTATACTACAACTCTCATTTTGAAAGTAATGGCTTTGGCACATTTTTAATGAATTTTTAACATGAAAAATTGTTAATAACTTTACTGTAACACACTGTACTTTCACCAAATTCAGCTCACACATCACTGCCTTCCTGGTGGTTATACTACAACACTCATTTTGAAAGTAATGGCTTTGGCACAGTTTTTATGAATTTTAATTATATATTTTTTTAATAACTTTACTGTAGCACACTGTACTTTCACCAAATTCAGTTCACACATCACTGCTCTCCTGCTGGTTATACTACAACACTCATTTATGAAGTAATGGCTTTGGCACATTTATTATAAATTTTTATTATGAAATGTTTTTAATAACTTTACTGTAACACACTGTACTTTCACCATATTCAGTCCACACATCACTGCCTTCCTTGATGGTTATACTACAACACTCATTTGGAAAGTAATTGCTTTGGCATATTTTTTATGAATTTGTATTATGAAATATTGTTAATAACTTTACTGTAACACACTGTACTTTCACCATATTCAGTCCACACATCACTGCTCTCCTGCTAGTTATACTACAACACTCATTTTGAAAGTAATGCTTTGGCACATTTTTTATGAAGTTTTATTATGAAAAATTGTTAATAAATTTACTGTAACACACTGTACTTTCACCAAATTCAGCTCACACATCACTGCCTTCCTGGTGGTTATACTACAACACTCATTTTGAAAGTAATTCCTATGACACAATTTTTATGATTTTTAACATGAATAAATGTTAATAACTTTACTGTAACACACTGTACTTTCACCATATTCAGTCCACACATCACTGGCTTCCTTGATGGTTATAATACAACACTCATTTGGAAAGTAATTGCTTTGGCATATTTTTTATGAATTTGTATTATGAAATATTGTTAATAACTTTACTGTAACACACTGTACTTTCACCATATTCAGTCCACACATCACTGCTCTCCTGCTAGTTATACTACAACACTCATTTTGAAAGTAATGCTTTGGCACATTTTTTATGAAGTTTTATTATGAAATGTTTTTAATAACTTTACTGTAACACACTGTACTTTCACCATATTCAGTCCACACATCACTGCCTTCCTGATGGTTATACTACAACACTAATTTGGAAAGTAATTGCTTTGGCATATTTTTTTATGAATTTTTATTATGTAATGTTGTTAATAACTTTACTGTAACACACTGTACTTTCACCAAATTCAGTCCACACATCACTGCTCTCCTGCTAGTTATACTACAACACTCATTGTGAAAGTAATTGCTATGACACAATTTTTATGAAGTTTTATTATGAAAAATAGTTAATAAATTTACTGTAACACACTGTACTTTCACCAAATTCAGCTCACACATCACTGCCTTCCTGGTGGTTATACTACAACACTCATTTGGAAAGTAATTGCTTTGGCATATTTTTTATGAATTTTTATTATGAAATATTGTTAATAACTTTACTGTGACACACTGTACTTTCACCAAATTCAGTTCAAACATCACTGCTCTCCTGCTGGTTATACTACAACTCTCATTTTGAAAGTAATGGCTTTGGCACATTTTTAATGAATTTTTAACATGAAAAATTGTTAATAACTTTACTGTAACACACTGTACTTTCACCAAATTCAGCTCACACATCACTGCCTTCCTGGTGGTTATACTACAACACTCATTTTGAAAGTAATGGCTTTGGCACAGTTTTTATGAATTTTAATTATATTTTTTTTTTAATAACTTTACTGTAGCACACTGTACTTTCACCAAATTCAGTTCACACATCACTGCCTTCCTGATGGTTATACTACAACACTAATTTGGAAAGTAATTGCTTTGGCATATTTTTTATGAATTTTTATTGTGTAATATTGTTAATAACTTTACTGTAACACACTGTACTTTCACCAAATTCAGTCCACACATCACTGCTCTCCTGCTAGTTATACTACAACACTCATTGTGAAAGTAATTGCTATGACACAATTTTTATGAAGTTTTATTATGAAAAATTGTTAATAAATTTACTGTAACACACTGTACTTTCACCAAATTCAGCTCACACATCACTGCCTTCCTGGTGGTTATACTACAACTCTCATTTTGAAAGTAATGGCTTTGGCACATTTTTAATGAATTTTTAACATGAAAAATTGTTAATAACTTTACTGTAACACACTGTACTTTCACCAAATTCAGCTCACACATCACTGCCTTCCTGGTGGTTATACTACAACACTCATTTTGAAAGTAATGGCTTTGGCACAGTTTTTATGAATTTTAATTATATATTTTTTTTAATAACTTTACTGTAGCACACTGTACTTTCACCAAATTCAGTTCACACATCACTGCTCTCCTGCTGGTTATACTACAACACTCATTTATGAAGTAATGGCTTTGGCACATTTATTATAAATTTTTATTATGAAATGTTTTTAATAACTTTACTGTAACACACTGTACTTTCACCATATTCAGTCCACACATCACTGCCTTCCTTGATGGTTATACTACAACACTCATTTGGAAAGTAATTGCTTTGGCATATTTTTTATGAATTTGTATTATGAAATATTGTTAATAACTTTACTGTAACACACTGTACTTTCACCATATTCAGTCCACACATCACTGCTCTCCTGCTAGTTATACTACAACACTCATTTTGAAAGTAATGCTTTGGCACATTTTTTATGAAGTTTTATTATGAAAAATTGTTAATAAATTTACTGTAACACACTGTACTTTCACCAAATTCAGCTCACACATCACTGCCTTCCTGGTGGTTATACTACAACACTCATTTTGAAAGTAATTCCTATGACACAATTTTTATGATTTTTAACATGAATAAATGTTAATAACTTTACTGTAACACACTGTACTTTCATCAGTTTCAGCTCACACATCACTGCCTTCCTGGTGGTTATACTACAACACTCATTTTGAAAGTAATGGCTTTGGCACAGTTTTTATGAATTTTAATTATGAAATATTGTTAATAACTTTACTGTAACACAATGTACTTTCACCATATTCAGTCCACACATCACTGCTCTCCTGCTAGTTATACTACAACACTCATTTTGAAAGTAATAGATTTGGCACATTTTTTATATTTTTTTATTATGAAAAATTGTTAATAACTTTACTGTAACACACTATACTTTAACCAAATTCAGCTCACACATCACTGCCTTCCTGGTGGTTATACTACAACACTCATTTTGAAAGTAATTCCTATGACACAATTTTTATGATTTTTAACATGAAAAATGGTTAATAACTTTACTGTAACACACTGTACTTTCACCAATTTCAGCTCACACATCACTGCCTTCTTTGATGGTTATACTACAACACTCATTTGGAAAGTAATTGCTTTGGCATATTTTTTATGAATTTTTATTATGAAATATTGTTAATAACTTTACTGTAACACACTGTACTTTCACCATATTCAGCCCACACATCACTGCGCTCCTGCTAGTTATACTACAACACTCATTTTGAAAGTAATGGCTTTGGCACAGTTTTTATGAATTTTAATTCTTTTTTTTTTTATAACTTTACTGTAACACACTGTACTTTCACCAAATTCAGTTCACACATCACTGCTCTCCTGCTGGTTATACTACAACACTCATTTTGAAAGTAATTGCATTGGCACATTTTTTATTATTTTTTACTTTGAAAGATTGGATAATAACTTTACTGTAACACACTGTACTTTCACCATATTCAGTCCACACATCACTGCCTTCCTGATGGTTATACTACAACACTCATTTGGAAAGTAATTGCTTTGGCATATTTTTTTATGAATTTTTATTATGTAATATTGTTAATAACTTTACTGTAACACACTGTACTTTCACCAAATTCAGTCCACACATCACTGCTCTCCTGCTAGTTATACTACAACACTCATTGTGAAAGTAATTGCTATGACACAATTTTTATGAAGTTTTATTATGAAAAATTGTTAATAAATTTACTGTAACACACTGTACTTTCACCAAATTCAGCTCACACATCACTGCCTTCCTGGTGGTTATACTACAACACTCATTTTGAAAGTAATGGCTTTGGCACAGTTTTTATGAATTTTAATTATATTTTTTTTAATAACTTTACTGTAGCACACTGTACTTTCACCAAAATCAGTTCACACATCACTGCTCTCCTGCTGGTTATACTACAACACTCATTTTGAAAGTAATTGCTTTGGCATAATTTTTTATTAATTTTTATTTTGAAAGATTGATAATAACTTTACTGTAACACACTGTACTTTCACCATATTCAGTCCACACATCACTGCCTTCATTGATGGTTATACTACAACACTCATTTATGAAGTAATGGCTTTGGCACATTTTTTATTAATTTTTATTATGAATTGTTTTTAATAACTTTACTGTAACACACTGTACTTTCACCAAATTCAGTTCACACATCACTGCTCTCCTGCTGGTTATACTACAACACTCATTTATGAAGTAATGGCTTTGGCACATTTATTATAAATTTTTATTATGAAATGTTTTTAATA
Organism: Aspiorhynchus laticeps; assembly: GCA_023376895.1. Taxonomy (NCBI): domain Eukaryota; kingdom Metazoa; phylum Chordata; class Actinopteri; order Cypriniformes; family Cyprinidae; genus Aspiorhynchus; species Aspiorhynchus laticeps. The sequence goes on along the minus strand of CM041799.1, from coordinate 35,921,803 downwards.
ACTTTACTGTAACACACTGTACTTTCACCATATTCAGTCCACACATCACTGGCTTCCTTGATGGTTATAATACAACACTCATTTGGAAAGTAATTGCTTTGGCATATTTTTTATGAATTTGTATTATGAAATATTGTTAATAACTTTACTGTAACACACTGTACTTTCACCATATTCAGTCCACACATCACTGCTCTCCTGCTAGTTATACTACAACACTCATTTTGAAAGTAATGCTTTGGCACATTTTTTATGAAGTTTTATTATGAAAAATTGTTAATAAATTTACTGTAACACACTGTACTTTCACCAAATTCAGCTCACACATCACTGCCTTCCTGGTGGTTATACTACAACACTCATTTTGAAAGTAATTCCTATGACACAATTTTTATGATTTTTAACATGAATAATTGTTAATAACTTTACTGTAACACACTGTACTTTCACCAGTTTCAGCTCACACATCACTGCCTTCCTGGTGGTTATACTACAACACTCATTTTGAAAGTAATGGCTTTGGCACAGTTTTTATGAATTTTAATTATGAAATATTGTTAATAACTTTACTGTAACACAATGTACTTTCACCATATTCAGTCCACACATCACTGCTCTCCTGCTAGTTATACTACAACACTCATTTTGAAAGTAATAGATTTGGCACATTTTTTATAAATTTTTATTATGAAAAATTGTTAATAACTTTACTGTAACACACTATACTTTAACCAAATTCAGCTCACACATCACTGCCTTCCTGGTGGTTATACTACAACACTCATTTTGAAAGTAATTCCTATGACACAATTTTTATGATTTTTAACATGACAAATGGTTAATAACTTTACTGTAACACACTGTACTTTCACCAATTTCAGCTCACACATCACTGCCTTCCTTGATGGTTATACTACAACACTCATTTGGAAAGTAATTTCTTTGGCATATTTTTTATGAATTTTTATTATGAAATATTGTTAATAACTTTACTGTAACACACTGTACTTTCACCATATTCAGTCCACACATCACTGCTCTCCTGCTAGTTATACTACAACACTCATTTTGAAAGTAATGGCTTTGGCACAGTTTTTATGAATTTTAATTATCTTTTTTTTTTATAACTTTACTGTAACACACTGTACTTTCACCAAATTCAGTTCACACATCACTGCTCTCCTGCTGGTTATACTACAACACTCATTTTGAAAGTAATGGCTTTGGCACATTTTTTATAAATTTTTATTATGAAATGTTTTTAATAACTTTACTGTAACACACTGTACTTTCACAATATTTAGTCCACACATCACTGCCTTCCTTGATGGTTATACTACAACACTCATTTGTGAAGTAATGGCTTTGGCACATTTTTTATTAATTTTTATTATGAAATGTTTTTAATAACTTTACTGTAACACACTGTACTTTCACCATATTCAGTCCACACATCACTGCCTTCCTGATGGTTATACTACAACACTAATTTGGAAAGTAATTGCTTTGGCATATTTTTTTATGAATTTTTATTGTGTAATATTGTTAATAACTTTACTGTAACACACTGTACTTTCACCAAATTCAGTCCACACATCACTGCTCTCCTGCTAGTTATACTACAACACTCATTGTGAAAGTAATTGCTATGACACAATTTTTATGAAGTTTTATTATGAAAAATTGTTAATAAATTTACTGTAACACACTGTACTTTCACCAAATTCAGCTCACACATCACTGCCTTCCTGGTGGTTATACTACAACTCTCATTTTGAAAGTAATGGCTTTGGCACATTTTTAATGAATTTTTAACATGAAAAATTGTTAATAACTTTACTGTAACACACTGTACTTTCACCAAATTCAGCTCACACATCACTGCCTTCCTGGTGGTTATACTACAACACTCATTTTGAAAGTAATGGCTTTGGCACAGTTTTTATGAATTTTAATTATATATTTTTTTAATAACTTTACTGTAGCACACTGTACTTTCACCAAATTCAGTTCACACATCACTGCTCTCCTGCTGGTTATACTACAACACTCATTTATGAAGTAATGGCTTTGGCACATTTATTATAAATTTTTATTATGAAATGTTTTTAATAACTTTACTGTAACACACTGTACTTTCACCATATTCAGTCCACACATCACTGCCTTCCTTGATGGTTATACTACAACACTCATTTGGAAAGTAATTGCTTTGGCATATTTTTTATGAATTTGTATTATGAAATATTGTTAATAACTTTACTGTAACACACTGTACTTTCACCATATTCAGTCCACACATCACTGCTCTCCTGCTAGTTATACTACAACACTCATTTTGAAAGTAATGCTTTGGCACATTTTTTATGAAGTTTTATTATGAAAAATTGTTAATAAATTTACTGTAACACACTGTACTTTCACCAAATTCAGCTCACACATCACTGCCTTCCTGGTGGTTATACTACAACACTCATTTTGAAAGTAATTCCTATGACACAATTTTTATGATTTTTAACATGAATAAATGTTAATAACTTTACTGTAACACACTGTACTTTCATCAGTTTCAGCTCACACATCACTGCCTTCCTGGTGGTTATACTACAACACTCATTTTGAAAGTAATGGCTTTGGCACAGTTTTTATGAATTTTAATTATGAAATATTGTTAATAACTTTACTGTAACACAATGTACTTTCACCATATTCAGTCCACACATCACTGCTCTCCTGCTAGTTATACTACAACACTCATTTTGAAAGTAATAGATTTGGCACATTTTTTATATTTTTTTATTATGAAAAATTGTTAATAACTTTACTGTAACACACTATACTTTAACCAAATTCAGCTCACACATCACTGCCTTCCTGGTGGTTATACTACAACACTCATTTTGAAAGTAATTCCTATGACACAATTTTTATGATTTTTAACATGAAAAATGGTTAATAACTTTAATGTAACACACTGTACTTTCACCAATTTCAGCTCACACATCACTGCCTTCTTTGATGGTTATACTACAACACTCATTTGGAAAGTAATTGCTTTGGCATATTTTTTATGAATTTTTATTATGAAATATTGTTAATAACTTTACTGTAACACACTGTACTTTCACCATATTCAGCCCACACATCACTGCGCTCCTGCTAGTTATACTACAACACTCATTTTGAAAGTAATGGCTTTGGCACAGTTTTTATGAATTTTAATTCTTTTTTTTTTTATAACTTTACTGTAACACACTGTACTTTCACCAAATTCAGTTCACACATCACTGCTCTCCTGCTGGTTATACTACAACACTCATTTTGAAAGTAATTGCATTGGCACATTTTTTATTATTTTTTACTTTGAAAGATTGGATAATAACTTTACTGTAACACACTGTACTTTCACCATATTCAGTCCACACATCACTGCCTTCCTGATGGTTATACTACAACACTCATTTGGAAAGTAATTGCTTTGGCATATTTTTTTATGAATTTTTATTATGTAATATTGTTAATAACTTTACTGTAACACACTGTACTTTCACCAAATTCAGTCCACACATCACTGCTCTCCTGCTAGTTATACTACAACACTCATTGTGAAAGTAATTGCTATGACACAATTTTTATGAAGTTTTATTATGAAAAATTGTTAATAAATTTACTGTAACACACTGTACTTTCACCAAATTCAGCTCACACATCACTGCCTTCCTGGTGGTTATACTACAACACTCATTTTGAAAGTAATGGCTTTGGCACAGTTTTTATGAATTTTAATTATATTTTTTTTAATAACTTTACTGTAGCACACTGTACTTTCACCAAAATCAGTTCACACATCACTGCTCTCCTGCTGGTTATACTACAACACTCATTTTGAAAGTAATTGCTTTGGCATAATTTTTTATTAATTTTTATTTTGAAAGATTGATAATAACTTTACTGTAACACACTGTACTTTCACCATATTCAGTCCACACATCACTGCCTTCATTGATGGTTATACTACAACACTCATTTATGAAGTAATGGCTTTGGCACATTTTTTATTAATTTTTATTATGAATTGTTTTTAATAACTTTACTGTAACACACTGTACTTTCACCAAATTCAGTTCACACATCACTGCTCTCCTGCTGGTTATACTACAACACTCATTTATGAAGTAATGGCTTTGGCACATTTATTATAAATTTTTATTATGAAATGTTTTTAATAACTTTACTGTAACACACTGTACTTTCACCATATTCAGTCCACACATCACTGGCTTCCTTGATGGTTATAATACAACACTCATTTGGAAAGTAATTGCTTTGGCATATTTTTTATGAATTTGTATTATGAAATATTGTTAATAACTTTACTGTAACACACTGTACTTTCACCATATTCAGTCCACACATCACTGCTCTCCTGCTAGTTATACTACAACACTCATTTTGAAAGTAATGCTTTGGCACATTTTTTATGAAGTTTTATTATGAAAAATTGTTAATAAATTTACTGTAACACACTGTACTTTCACCAAATTCAGCTCACACATCACTGCCTTCCTGGTGGTTATACTACAACACTCATTTTGAAAGTAATTCCTATGACACAATTTTTATGATTTTTAACATGAATAATTGTTAATAACTTTACTGTAACACACTGTACTTTCACCAGTTTCAGCTCACACATCACTGCCTTCCTGGTGGTTATACTACAACACTCATTTTGAAAGTAATGGCTTTGGCACAGTTTTTATGAATTTTAATTATGAAATATTGTTAATAACTTTACTGTAACACAATGTACTTTCACCATATTCAGTCCACACATCACTGCTCTCCTGCTAGTTATACTACAACACTCATTTTGAAAGTAATAGATTTGGCACATTTTTTATAAATTTTTATTATGAAAAATTGTTAATAACTTTACTGTAACACACTATACTTTAACCAAATTCAGCTCACACATCACTGCCTTCCTGGTGGTTATACTACAACACTCATTTTGAAAGTAATTCCTATGACACAATTTTTATGATTTTTAACATGACAAATGGTTAATAACTTTACTGTAACACACTGTACTTTCACCAATTTCAGCTCACACATCACTGCCTTCCTTGATGGTTATACTACAACACTCATTTGGAAAGTAATTTCTTTGGCATATTTTTTATGAATTTTTATTATGAAATATTGTTAATAACTTTACTGTAACACACTGTACTTTCACCATATTCAGTCCACACATCACTGCTCTCCTGCTAGTTATACTACAACACTCATTTTGAAAGTAATGGCTTTGGCACAGTTTTTATGAATTTTAATTATCTTTTTTTTTTATAACTTTACTGTAACACACTGTACTTTCACCAAATTCAGTTCACACATCACTGCTCTCCTGCTGGTTATACTACAACACTCATTTTGAAAGTAATGGCTTTGGCACATTTTTTATAAATTTTTATTATGAAATGTTTTTAATAACTTTACTGTAACACACTGTACTTTCACAATATTTAGTCCACACATCACTGCCTTCCTTGATGGTTATACTACAACACTCATTTGTGAAGTAATGGCTTTGGCACATTTTTTATTAATTTTTATTATGAAATGTTTTTAATAACTTTACTGTAACACACTGTACTTTCACCATATTCAGTCCACACATCACTGCCTTCCTGATGGTTATACTACAACACTAATTTGGAAAGTAATTGCTTTGGCATATTTTTTTATGAATTTTTATTGTGTAATATTGTTAATAACTTTACTGTAACACACTGTACTTTCACCAAATTCAGTCCACACATCACTGCTCTCCTGCTAGTTATACTACAACACTCATTTTGAAAGTAATGCTTTGGCACATTTTTTATGAAGTTTTATTATGAAAAATTGTTAATAAATTTACTGTAACACACTGTACTTTCACCAAATTCAGCTCACACATCACTGCCTTCCTGGTGGTTATACTACAACACTCATTTTGAAAGTAATTCCTATGACACAATTTTTATGATTTTTAACATGAATAATTGTTAATAACTTTACTGTAACACACTGTACTTTCACCAGTTTCAGCTCACACATCACTGCCTTCCTGGTGGTTATACTACAACACTCATTTTGAAAGTAATGGCTTTGGCACAGTTTTTATGAATTTTAATTATGAAATATTGTTAATAACTTTACTGTAACACAATGTACTTTCACCATATTCAGTCCACACATCACTGCTCTCCTGCTAGTTATACTACAACACTCATTTTGAAAGTAATAGATTTGGCACATTTTTTATAAATTTTTATTATGAAAAATTGTTAATAACTTTACTGTAACACACTATACTTTAACCAAATTCAGCTCACACATCACTGCCTTCCTGGTGGTTATACTACAACACTCATTTTGAAAGTAATTCCTATGACACAATTTTTATGATTTTTAACATGACAAATGGTTAATAACTTTACTGTAACACACTGTACTTTCACCAATTTCAGCTCACACATCACTGCCTTCCTTGATGGTTATACTACAACACTCATTTGGAAAGTAATTTCTTTGGCATATTTTTTATGAATTTTTATTATGAAATATTGTTAATAACTTTACTGTAACACACTGTACTTTCACCATATTCAGTCCACACATCACTGCTCTCCTGCTAGTTATACTACAACACTCATTTTGAAAGTAATGGCTTTGGCACAGTTTTTATGAATTTTAATTATCTTTTTTTTTTATAACTTTACTGTAACACACTGTACTTTCACCAAATTCAGTTCACACATCACTGCTCTCCTGCTGGTTATACTACAACACTCATTTTGAAAGTAATGGCTTTGGCACATTTTTTATAAATTTTTATTATGAAATGTTTTTAATAACTTTACTGTAACACACTGTACTTTCACAATATTTAGTCCACACATCACTGCCTTCCTTGATGGTTATACTACAACACTCATTTGTGAAGTAATGGCTTTGGCACATTTTTTATTAATTTTTATTATGAAATGTTTTTAATAACTTTACTGTAACACACTGTACTTTCACCATATTCAGTCCACACATCACTGCCTTCCTGATGGTTATACTACAACACTAATTTGGAAAGTAATTGCTTTGGCATATTTTTTTATGAATTTTTATTGTGTAATATTGTTAATAACTTTACTGTAACACACTGTACTTTCACCAAATTCAGTCCACACATCACTGCTCTCCTGCTAGTTATACTACAACACTCATTGTGAAAGTAATTGCTATGACACAATTTTTATGAAGTTTTATTATGAAAAATTGTTAATAAATTTACTGTAACACACTGTACTTTCACCAATTTCAGCTCACACATCACTGCCTTCCTTGATGGTTATACTACAACACTCATTTGGAAAGTAATTTCTTTGGCATATTTTTTATGAATTTTTATTATGAAATATTGTTAATAACTTTACTGTAACACACTGTACTTTCACCATATTCAGTCCACACATCACTGCTCTCCTGCTAGTTATACTACAACACTCATTTTGAAAGTAATGGCTTTGGCACAGTTTTTATGAATTTTAATTATCTTTTTTTTTTATAACTTTACTGTAACACACTGTACTTTCACCAAATTCAGTTCACACATCACTGCTCTCCTGCTGGTTATACTACAACACTCATTTTGAAAGTAATGGCTTTGGCACATTTTTTATAAATTTTTATTATGAAATGTTTTTAATAACTTTACTGTAACACACTGTACTTTCACAATATTTAGTCCACACATCACTGCCTTCCTTGATGGTTATACTACAACACTCATTTGTGAAGTAATGGCTTTGGCACATTTTTTATTAATTTTTATTATGAAATGTTTTTAATAACTTTACTGTAACACACTGTACTTTCACCATATTCAGTCCACACATCACTGCCTTCCTGATGGTTATACTACAACACTAATTTGGAAAGTAATTGCTTTGGCATATTTTTTTATGAATTTTTATTGTGTAATATTGTTAATAACTTTACTGTAACACACTGTACTTTCACCAAATTCAGTCCACACATCACTGCTCTCCTGCTAGTTATACTACAACACTCATTGTGAAAGTAATTGCTATGACACAATTTTTATGAAGTTTTATTATGAAAAATTGTTAATAAATTTACTGTAACACACTGTACTTTCACCAAATTCAGCTCACACATCACTGCCTTCCTGGTGGTTATACTACAACTCTCATTTTGAAAGTAATGGCTTTGGCACATTTTTAATGAATTTTTAACATGAAAAATTGTTAATAACTTTACTGTAACACACTGTACTTTCACCAAATTCAGCTCACACATCACTGCCTTCCTGGTGGTTATACTACAACACTCATTTTGAAAGTAATGGCTTTGGCACAGTTTTTATGAATTTTAATTATATATTTTTTTAATAACTTTACTGTAGCACACTGTACTTTCACCAAATTCAGTTCACACATCACTGCTCTCCTGCTGGTTATACTACAACACTCATTTATGAAGTAATGGCTTTGGCACATTTATTATAAATTTTTATTATGAAATGTTTTTAATAACTTTACTGTAACACACTGTACTTTCACCATATTCAGTCCACACATCACTGCCTTCCTTGATGGTTATACTACAACACTCATTTGGAAAGTAATTGCTTTGGCATATTTTTTATGAATTTGTATTATGAAATATTGTTAATAACTTTACTGTAACACACTGTACTTTCACCATATTCAGTCCACACATCACTGCTCTCCTGCTAGTTATACTACAACACTCATTTTGAAAGTAATGCTTTGGCACATTTTTTATGAAGTTTTATTATGAAAAATTGTTAATAAATTTACTGTAACACACTGTACTTTCACCAAATTCAGCTCACACATCACTGCCTTCCTGGTGGTTATACTACAACACTCATTTTGAAAGTAATTCCTATGACACAATTTTTATGATTTTTAACATGAATAAATGTTAATAACTTTACTGTAACACACTGTACTTTCATCAGTTTCAGCTCACACATCACTGCCTTCCTGGTGGTTATACTACAACACTCATTTTGAAAGTAATGGCTTTGGCACAGTTTTTATGAATTTTAATTATGAAATATTGTTAATAACTTTACTGTAACACAATGTACTTTCACCATATTCAGTCCACACATCACTGCTCTCCTGCTAGTTATACTACAACACTCATTTTGAAAGTAATAGATTTGGCACATTTTTTATAATTTTTTATTATGAAAAATTGTTAATAACTTTACTGTAACACACTATACTTTAACCAAATTCAGCTCACACATCACTGCCTTCCTGGTGGTTATACTACAACACTCATTTTGAAAGTAATTCCTATGACACAATTTTTATGATTTTTAACATGAAAAATGGTTAATAACTTTACTGTAACACACTGTACTTTCACCAATTTCAGCTCACACATCACTGCCTTCTTTGATGGTTATACTACAACACTCATTTGGAAAGTAATTGCTTTGGCATATTTTTTATGAATTTTTATTATGAAATATTGTTAATAACTTTACTGTAACACACTGTACTTTCATCATATTCAGTCCACACATCACTGCTCTCCTGCTAGTTATACTACAACACTCATTTTGAAAGTAATGGCTTTGGCACAGTTTTTATGAATTTTAATTATCTTTTTTTTTATAACTTTACTGTAACACACTGTACTTTCACCAAATTCAGTTCACACATCACTGCTCTCCTGCTGGTTATACTACAACACTCATTTTGAAAGTAATTGCATTGGCACATTTTTTATTATTTTTTACTTGGAAAGATTGGATAATAACTTTACTGTAACACACTGTACTTTCACCATATTCAGTCCACACATCACTGCCTTCCTTGATGGTTATACTACAACACTCATTTGTGAAGTAATGGCTTTGGCACATTTTTTATTAATTTTTATTATGAAATGTTTTTAATAACTTTACTGTAACACACTGTACTTTCACCATATTCAGTCCACACATCACTGCCTTCCTGATGGTTATACTACAACACTAATTTGGAAAGTAATTGCTTTGGCATATTTTTTTATGAATTTTTATTATGTAATGTTGTTAATAACTTTACTGTAACACACTGTACTTTCACCAAATTCAGTCCACACATCACTGCTCTCCTGCTAGTTATACTACAACACTCATTGTGAAAGTAATTGCTATGACACAATTTTTATGAAGTTTTATTATGAAAAATTGTTAATAAATTTACTGTAACACACTGTACTTTCACCAAATTCAGCTCACACATCACTGCCTTCCTGGTGGTTATACTACAACACTCATTTGGAAAGTAATTGCTTTGGCATATTTTTTATGAATTTTTATTATGAAATATTGTTAATAACTTTACTGTGACACACTGTACTTTCACCAAATTCAGTTCAAACATCACTGCTCTCCTGCTGGTTATACTACAACTCTCATTTTGAAAGTAATGGCTTTGGCACATTTTTAATGAATTTTTAACATGAAAAATTGTTAATAACTTTACTGTAACACACTGTACTTTCACCAAATTCAGCTCACACATCACTGCCTTCCTGGTGGTTATACTACAACACTCATTTTGAAAGTAATGGCTTTGGCACAGTTTTTATGAATTTTAATTATATTTTTTTTTTAATAACTTTACTGTAGCACACTGTACTTTCACCAAATTCAGTTCACACATCACTGCTCTCCTGCTGGTTATACTATAACACTCATTTTGAAAGTAATTGCATTGGCACATTTTTTATTAATTTTTATTTTGAAAGATTGATAATAACTTTACTGTAACACACTGTACTTTCACCATATTCAGTCCACACATCACTGCCTTCCTTGATGGTTATACTACAACACTCATTTATGAAGTAATGGCTTTGGCACATTTTTTATTAATTTTTATTATGAATTGTTTTTAATAACTTTACTGTAACACACTGTACTTTCACCAAATTCAGTTCACACATCACTGCTTTTTGTACACCAATGCATTTTGGCTAGTGGATTTTACACACCTGAACCACTCCCCATGCATATGGGTATAAATAGGAGACAGGTGCATCCACTCTTCAGATTTTTGCTTCGGAGCCAAGTAGGTGAACAGTGCTGATCTCCACAAAACCTTTCATCGATCTGACTGGAAGCTGTTCTTGGTTGGTGTTATGGTGTGAACAGCGGTGTCCCTGTCTGCAGTGATTCCCCTGGGCACTTCAAATAAAAGAGCAGATTTACTAAAAGAGCAAATTATGGAAGGCTCGCGTCTTTTTAAAGATGTCCGTTCTGTCCGTGTCCTCTTGGTTGCTGTTGTTACCTGTCTTCTGAGGACAGACAATCGTTGTCTTCAGTGTCTGGGTACCCAACACACTGAAGCTGTGTTCGGGATGACTCATGCATTTACTGTGAGTGTATGAGCATGAACTCGCTACGATCTCGCCTCTCTTTTGTGAAAAGAGGGTCACCCTCTGCCGCTACCCGTCCCAGTACCTCTCTGGCTCGAGCAGAGAACCGCCGGCTAGCGCTCTGGGAGAACTGATGGTTACAATAAGAGCTTCTCCACCGGACCAGTGTCCCCATGGACCTCTTATTGCGCGATCATCCTGTTCGGCTCCCAAGTGATTTCGCTGGTCCGCCTCGCGGGGCTGCCAGCATTTCATTCAGTGCACCCCCGGAGGATCAGAAGTCGATCGCAGCATCAGGGGATGGGCTATCATCCTCCGAGGATGAAGATTCGATGGACTGCCCCCCTTGGGTATTGTCACCAGTTGACAGCCATGCTTGCCCAGGCAGCCATGAGTATCGGGCTTGAGGTCAACAGACTTCCCAGTCCCGAGCCCTCGCGGCTAGATGATTGGTTTCTCGGAGCGTGACGCAGCTCACAACCGCGATCTGCTCCGGTGCTTTTTTTCCCAGAGGTGCATGAGGAGCTGACGAAGTCGTGGACGGCCCCTTTTATGGCCAGAAGCCACTCATCTCCCTCCTCCGTCCTCACTAACCTTGATGGTGGGGCCATCACTTGGAGGAATTGCCCGCATCTCCTGTCCAAAGTCTGTAAGCTGACGGCTGCGCTCGCGGCCAAAGCTTACAGTGCTGCGGGCCAGGCCGCCTCTGCCGTGCATGCCATGGCTATCCTGCAGGTCCACCAAGCCAAGGCACTCAAACAAATGCACGAGGGTAGTACCGACCACTTCAGCACAGGTTACACTCCTAAATCCCGAAATGAGCATGGTGCCGCGGTACAGTTCGCGTTACCATCACGCCAACATGTTCCCGCTCATTCAGCCCCTGGATGGACCTTGTCTTTCTACAGGTCAGAGTGCCCGTAGAACAAGTGCCTCATCATGTCGTTTGTTACAATGAATGCCTCTAATGCGGGCTGGTGCACTACATACAATGGGCATGCAGCCTCAGGGTTCTGGACAGGGCCTCAACTGCTTTGGCACATCAACTGCCTCGAGTTGCTGGCAGTGCTACTAGCCTTGTGGCGGTCCGGCCGCTACTGCTTGGCTAGCACATGTTGGTCCGCATGGTCAACACTGCGACCGTTTTGTACATCAACTGGCAGGGTTGTCTACGATCACGTCTCATGTCACAACTCGCCCGCCATCTCCTCCTTTGGAGTCAGATGCAGTGCAAGTCGCAGCGCGCCGTCCACATCCTGGTCATCCACATCCTCAATCGTGCAGCCGATGTGCTCTCACGACAGCTCACATTCCCCAGAGAATGGCGACTCCATCCTGAGACGATCCGGCTGTTCTGGAGTCGACTCAGGGAAACTCAGGTAAACCTGGTTGCCTCCCACGAGTCCTGCCACGGCCAGTTGTATGACTCCCTGACCAAGGCCCCCTCGGCACGGACGCACTGGTGCACAGCTGTCCTTGGGCTTTACGCAAGTATGTGTTTCCCCCAGTGAGCCTTCTCGCACAGACACTGTGCAAGGTCAGCGAGGACGAGGAACAGGCCCTGCCGGTTGCGCCGTATTGGCCCACCCGACCTGGTTTCTGAACTCATGCTCCTCGTGACAGCCCCTCCTGGCGCATCCCTCTGAGAAAGAACCTCCCTCTACGAGGCAAGCCTACGATCTGAAATGGAGTCTGTTCACGAACTGGTGTTCTTCTCGCCGAGAAGACCCCCAAAGATGTACAATTGGAGTAGTGCTTTCTTTCCTGCAAGAAAGGTTGGAGCATAGGCTGCCATCCTCCACCTTGAGAGCGTATGTGGCTGCTATCACAGCACATCACGATGCAGTGGACGGCCGGTTCCTGGGCAAGCAAGATCTCATTGTGAGGTTCCTAAGGGGTGCCAGGAGGTTGCATCCTCCTAGGCCACCCCTGGTGCCCTCCTGGGATCTCTCTATTGTCCTGGCTGGGCTGCAGTGGGGTCCCGTTGAGCTGCTGGAGTCAGTCAGAGCTTCAGAAGCTCTGAGCAGCTTTTGTCTGCTACAGAGGTTAGCAGAAAGGGAAGGCTGTCTCCAAGCAGAGGTTGGCCCACTGAATAGTGGATGCCATCGCCTTGGAGTACCAATCCCAAGGCGAGCTGTGCCCCCTGGGGGTGAGGGCTCACGCCACACGGAGTGTTGCCTCCTCCTATGCATTGGCGCACAGTGCCTCTCTGGCAGACATCTGCAGAGCTGCGGGCTGGGCGACACACTGAAAACCTTCTCTGCGTTGAGCCAGTCTCTTCCCTTGTGTTGGGTAACAGGTAAGTGGTGGGAAGAGCTGGCCAGTGTCACGCTTGCTGCGCCATTCCTCCTCACCTGGGGATGCAAGCACCATTTTCTTCCCCCAGTAAGTTCCCCAGACGGCGAACCCTGGTGGAGTTCCTCCAGCACCCCCGCAGTCAGACTGGGTGGAGCAGTCTGACACCAGGGGGTGCCTTCTCCGGAAGGCTTGCCTCCCCATTGTTACTGCTAAGCTGTAACAACAAATAGGAAAGACTTGAAGCAATCTTTCATTGAAGGTCGAAATCCCTTCTGTTAAGAAATCCTGTGGGGAAAGGAACAGCGGCTTGGCTGTCTCCAGCAGCGTTATACTCCCCTCTGGTCCCTGCGGATACCAAGAGCAAATTTGTGCTGGGCCGGAGGGAAGGTTACAACGTTGTGTAGCATTTATCTGACATACAGCTGTTTGTCAACATTTCATATGCCATAGGGTTGTGACGGGGTTCGGGTTGTGGCGCTTTCCATGGACCCCATATGTCTTCACGAAATAACTTGTAGTGACCGACAGATAGGGAACGTTTCGGTTACGTACGTAACCCTCGTTCCATCATAGAGGGAACGGAGACGTTATGTCCCCATGCCACAATCTTGAACCATCACTGGCAGCCAGGGACAAGTTCTCAGCTGAAAGTACAGTGTGTTACAGTGAAGTTATTAATAATTTTTAATAATAAATTATAATAAAATTACAATAAAATGTAATAATAAAAAAATAGTGTTTTAGTATAACCAGCAGGAGAGCAGTGATGTGTGAACTGAATTTGGTGAAAGTACAGTGTGTTACAGTAAAGTTATTAAAAAATGTTCATAATAAAAATTAATAAAAAATGTGCCAAAGCCATTACTTCACAAATGAGTGTTGTAGTATAACCATCAAGGAAGGCAGTGATGTGTGGACTAAATATTGTGAAAGTACAGTGTGTTACAGTAAAGTTATTAAAAACATTTCATAATAAAAATTTATAAAAAATGTGCCAAAGCCATTACTTTCAAAATGAGTGTTGTAGTATAACCAGCAGGAGAGCAGTGATGTGTGAACTGAATTTGGTGAAAGTACAGTGTGTTACAGTAAAGTTATTAAAAACATTTCATAATAAAAATTAATAAAAAATATGCCAAAGCAATTACTTTCCAAATGAGTGTTGTAGTATAACCATCAAGGAAGGCAGTGATGTGTGAGCTGAATTTGGTGAAAGTACAGTGTGTTACAGTAAAGTTATTAAAAATTTGTCATAATAAATAAAAATCATAAGAAAAATGTGCCAAAGCAGTTACTTTCAAAATGAGTGTTGTAGTATAACCAGCAGGAGAGCAGTGATGTGTGCACTAAATATGGTGAAAGTACAGTGTGTTACAGTAAAGTTATTAAGAATTTTTCATAATAAAAAATCATTAAAAATGTGCCAAAGCAATTAATTTCAAAATGAGTGTTGTAGTATATCCAGCAGGAGAGCAGTGATGTGTGAACTGAATTTGGTGAAAGTACAGTGTGTTAGAGTAAAGTTATTAAAAAATGTTCATAATAAATATTAATAAAAAATGTGCCAAAGCAATTAATTTCAAAATGAGTGTTGTAGTATAACCAGCAGGAGAGCAGTGATGTGTGAACTGAATTTGGTGAAAGTACAGTGTGCTACAGTAAAGTTATTAAAAAACATTTCATAATTAAAATTCATAAAAACTGTGCCAAAGCCATTACTTTCAAAATGAGTGTTGTAGTATAACCACCAGGAAGGCAGTGATGTGTGAGCTGAATTTGGTGAAAGGACAGTGTGTTACAGTAAAGTTATTAACAATATTTCATAATAAAAATTCATAAAAAATATGCCAAAGCAATTACTTTCAAAATGAGTGTTGTAGTATAACCAGCAGGAGAGCAGTGATGTGTGAACTGAATTTGGAGAAAGTACAGTGTGTTACAGTAAAGTTATTAAAAACATTTCATAATAAAAATGTATAAAAAATGTGCCAAAGCCATTACTTCACAAATGAGTGTTGTAGTATAACCATCAAGGAAGGCAGTGATGTGTGGACTAAATATGGTGAAAGTACAGTGTGTTACAGTAAAGTTATTAAAAACATTTCATAATAAAAATTAATAAAAAATGTGCCAAAGCCATTACTTTCAAAATGAGTGTTGTAGTATAACCAGCAGGAGAGCAGTGATGTGTGAACTGAATTTGGTGAAAGTACAGTGTGTTACAGTGAAGTTATTAAAAACATTTCATAATAAAAATTAATAAAAAATGTGCCAAAGCCATTACTTCACAAATGAGTGTTGTAGTATAACCTTCAAGGAAGGCAGTGATGTGTGGACTGAATATGGTGAAAGTACAGTGTGTTACAGTAAAGTTATTAACAATATTTCATAATAAAAATTCATAAAAAATATGCCAAAGCAATTACTTTCCAAATGAGTGTTGTAGTATAACCATCAAGGAAGGCAGTGATGTGTGAGCTGAATTTGGTGAAAGTACAGTGTGTTACAGTAAAGTTATTAAAAATTTGTCATAATAAAAAAATCATAAAAAAATGTGCCAAAGCAGTTACTTTCAAAATGAGTGTTGTAGTATAACCAGCAGGAGAGTAGTGATGTGTGCACTAAATATGGTGAAAGTACAGTGTGTTACAGTAAAGTTATTAAGAATTTTTCATAATAAAAAATCATTAAAAATGTGCCAAAGCAATTAATTTCAAAATGAGTGTTGTAGTATATCCAGCAGGAGAGCAGTGATGTGTGAACTGAATTTGGTGAAAGTACAGTGTGTTAGAGTAAAGTTATTAAAAAAAATTCATAATTTTCAAAATGAGTGTTGTAGTATAACCAGCAGGAGAGCAGTGATGTGTGAACTGAATTTGGTGAAAGTACAGTGTGTTACAGTAAAGTTATTAAAAACATTTCATAATAAAAATTAATAAAAAATGTGCCAAAGCCATTACTTCACAAATGAGTGTTGTAGTATAACCATCAAGGAAGGCAGTGATGTGTGGACTGAATATGGTGAAAGTACAGTGTGTTACAGTAAAGTTATTAAAAACATTTCATAATAAAAATTAATAAAAAATGTGCCAAAGCCATTACTTTCAAAATGAGTGTTGTAGTATAACCAGCAGGAGAGCAGTGATGTGTGAACTGAATTTGGTGAAAGTGCAGTGTGTTACAGTAAAGTTATTAAAAACATTTCATAATAAAAATTAATAAAAAATGTGCCAAAGCCATTACTTCACAAATGAGTGTTGTAGTATAACCATCAAGGAAGGCAGTGATGTGTGGACTGAATATGGTGAAAGTACAGTGTGTTACAGTAAAGTTATTAACAATATTTCATAATACAAATTCATAAAAACTGTGCCAAAGCAATTACTTTCCAAATGAGTGTTGTAGTATAACCATCAAGGAAGGCAGTGATGTGTGGACTGAATATGGTGAAAGTACAGTGTGTTACAGTAAAGTTATTAAAAATAATTAATAATTAAAATTCATAAAAACTGTGCCAAAGGCATTACTTTCAAAATGAGTGTTGTAGTATAACTAGCAGGAGAGCAGTGATGTTTGAACTGAATTTGGTGAAAGTACAGTATGTTACAGTAAAGTTATTAACAATATTTCATAATAAAAAATCATAAAATATATGCCAAAGCAATTACTTTCCAAATGAGTGTAGTAGTATAACCATCAAGGAAGGCAGTGATGTGTGGACTGAATATGGTGAAAGTACAGTGTGTTACAGTAAAGTTATTAAAAACATTTCATAATAAAAATGAATAAAAAATGTGCCAAAGCCATTACTTTCAAAATGAGTGTTGTAGTATAACCAGCAGGAGAGCAGTGATGTGTGAACTGAATTTGGTGAAAGTACAGTGTGTTACAGTAAAGTTATTAAAAACATTTCATAATAAAAATTAATAAAAAATGTGCCAAAGCCATTACTTCACAAATGAGTGTTGTAGTATAACCATCAAGGAAGGCAGTGATGTGTGGACTGAATATGGTGAAAGTACAGTGTGTTACAGTAAAGTTATTAACAATATTTCATAATAAAAATTCATAAAAAATATGCCAAAGCAATTACTTTCCAAATGAGTGTTGTAGTATAACCATCAAGGAAGGCAGTGATGTGTGGACTGAATATGGTGAAAGTACAGTGTGTTACAGTAAAGTTATTAAAAATAATTCATAATTAAAATTCATAAAAACTGTGCCAAAGGCATTACTTTCAAAATGAGTGTTGTAGTATAACTAGCAGGAGAGCAGTGACGTTTGAACTGAATTTGGTGAAAGTACAGTATGTTACAGTAAAGTTATTAACATTATTTCATAATAAAAAATCATAAAATATATGCCAAAGCAATTACTTTCCAAATGAGTGTAGTAGTATAACCATCAAGGAAGGCAGTGATGTGTGGACTGAATATGGTGAAAGTACAGTGTGTTACAGTAAAGTTATTAAAAATAATTCAGAATTAAAATTAATAAAAACTGTGCCAAAGCCATTACTTTCAAAATGAGTGTTGTAGTATAACCACCAGGGAGGCAGTGATGTGTGAGCTGAATTTGGTGAAAGTACAGTGTGTTACAGTAAAGTTATTAAAAACATTTCATAATAAAAATTAATAAAAAAATGTGCCAAAGCCATTACTTTCAAAATGAGTGTTGTAGTATAACCACCAGGGAGGCAGTGATGTGTGAGCTGAATTTGGTGAAAGTACAGTGTGTTACAGTAAAGTTATTAAAAACATTTCATAATAAAAATTAATAAAAAAATGTGCCAAAGCCATTACTTTCAAAATGAGTGTTGTAGTATAACCAGCAGGAGAGCAGTGATGTGTGAACTGAATTTGGTGAAAGTACAGTGTGTTACAGTAAAGTTATTAAAAACATTTCATAATAAAAATTAATAAAAAATGTGCCAAAGCCATTACTTCACAAGTGAGTGTTGTAGTATAACCATCAAGGAAGGCAGTGATGTGTGGACTGAATATGGTGAAAGTACAGTGTGTTACAGTAAAGTTATTAACAATATTTCATAATAAAAATTCATAAAAAATATGCCAAAGCAATTACTTTCCAAATGAGTGTTGTAGTATAACCATCAAGGAAGGCAGTGATGTGTGAGCTGAATTTGGTGAAAGTACAGTGTGTTACAGTAAAGTTGTTAACAATTTTTCATATTAAAAATTCATAAAAAATGTACCAAAGCAATTACTTTCAAAATGTGTGTTGTAGTATAATCAGCAGGAGAGCAGTTATGTGTGAACTGAATTTGGTGAAAGTATAATGTGTTACAGTAAAGTTATTAACAATTTTTTCATAATAAAAATCACTAAAAATGTGCCAAAGCAATTATGTTCAAAATGAGTGCTGTAGTATAACTTTCAGGAGAGCAGTTATGTGTGCACTGAATATGGTGAAAGTACAGTGTGTTACAGTAAAGTTATTAATTATTATGTCCAATAACGGTGGTTATTAAAACATATTCATAATAAAAAAATCATAAAAAGCAATTACTTTCAAAATGAGTGTTGTAGTATAACCACCAGGAAGGCAGTGATGTGTGAACTGAATTTGGTGAAAGTACAGTGTGTTACAGTAAAGTTATTAACAATTTGTCATAATAAAAAAATCAAAAAAAATGTGCCAAAGCAGTTACTTTCAAAATGAGTGTTGTAGTATAACCAGCAGGAGAGCAGTGATGTGTGGACTAAATATGGTTAAAGTACAGTGTGTTACAGTAAAGTTATTAAGAATTGTTCATAATAAAAAATCATTAAAAATGTGCCAAAGCAATTATGTTCAAAATGAGTGTTGTAGTATAACTATCAGGAGATCAGTGATGTGTGCAGTGAATATGGTGAAAGTACAGTGTGTTACAGTAATGTTATTAACTATTTTTCATAATAAAAATTAATAAAAAATGTGCCAAATCAATTACTTACAAAATGAGTGTTGTAGTATAACCAGCAGGAGAGCAGTGATGTGTAAATTGAATTTGGTGACACTACAGTGCGTTAGTGTAAAGTTATTGAGTATGTTATTAGTAAAAAAAAAATCGCGTTTGGCACTTTGCAGACGGTCCCTTAGGACTTGTCTCTCAGACGTCAGCGCATTTAGATCAATGTATTTTATACAGAGCGGAGGAAAGCTTGTTTTGAGGAAACCTCGCTTGTAGCTCGTTTTCTACATCCCTAAAAAAGAAAAGAGGCGTCATTTGTGTATTAAAAACGATTTGCTCGCGAGCTATTGATCCGGAAAAGTCGAATCTGTCAATATCTTGCCAACTTTACCGAACTGTACGGTACGATGTGCTATTTAAATTATCTTCTAGGCAAAGAGATATTAGAATATGAAGAGAATAAGTAGAGTTTGTTCACTTTCTCCACGAATTTCAAAAATATACTACTTTGTAAATACCCAATGTAAATTATTTAGCAGGCATTTAGATGACGTTACATGTTCTTGTTCCACTTCCGCCTTCTCTCTCTTTCCGTTTCGAGTGAACTGTATCAGCGTCATGGAATTCCTCTGTCTGAATTACCGCTATTCATTCCAGAGCAGATGCTCCATTCAGTCAGAAGAACAGCTTCTTGAGGTAAGGTTTACAGCTTTGTCTTTTTAATTCGAGAAAATTTTAAGTTATTGACTTAATCTTCACATAAAACATGTAGCATTTTTTTGCTCACAAAACTACCGCACTGTAGCTAATCATACTTTCAGAATCACAACCATATATAGTCATATAATTTGTAACTGTACGTTTTACACTATAAATGCGACTAAAGTATAGCCTAGTAAAACTGTCATCAAAAATAAATGATGATAGAAAGTCTTAAGTAATCTTAACCAGAAGATGCAATATTTATTTAATATGATATATAGTGCTGTTTTGTCAGAAACGATTGCTGTGTTATTATTATTATTATTATTGGGCCTATAGTATAGACGAATACCGTGTCATTTAAAGATACATATAAACGAAATATCCCAACATTTACCCATACTGAGTCACATCCTGCTGTAAAGCACATATGCTATTTCATTGTGAAAGTAAGTACTGACTCACCATTTGTACATAATACAATACAAGAAATAAATTTAATACAAGAAATGATACCCAACCCTAAACTTTTGTAAATTAATTAAATACCCCAATTAAGAGTGATTCTTCCTTTCATAATGGCAGTTTTTGTCCTTATCAGAGTCATTTTGGAGCACAATGTCTGGCCTGTACCACACTATCAGTCAGATCACTGATGAGCTCAGCACAGATGAATGCAAGCGGATCTCTTACCTGTGTGGCGCTCTTGATGTGGACAAGTTCTCTACAGATCCCAGAGGCATGTTACAATCTGTGCTGTGCCAAATGAGGATGGATTACATGTTTCTCATGGAGCTCATTCTGAAAATAAAACGCTATGATCTGCTGAGAGAAGTGCTGAGCACCAACAAGAGCACAGTTGAGGGACTGCTAAAAAATGGCCATTCTGTATCAGAATACAGGTAATGCTCTCTAGTTCCCTCTGTGAATCTCCATTTGTGCACAGGATGGGGTTCAAGAGAAGGTTTTAACCTGGACGTTGTGTTTTTAGAGTGCTGATGGCTGATGTTAGTGAGGACATGGATACAGAGGACCTGAAGTCATTGACTTTCTTACTCAGAGGCACTTTACCAAAACACAAACTGGAAAATGTCCAGGTATGATGTACTGAAAGCTCTGTTCTTCATGTGTAGAACTGAAATGTTTCATGTCTGGAACTGAAATGACTTTTTATTTTTTAACATATACTTGCAGAGTTTTTTAGACATTGTTGTAGAGTTAGAGAAACTCGACCAGCTCTCCAGTGAGAAGATGGACTTGATTGAACACTGCCTGAGGTCCATCCATAGGGCCGATCTAGCTAAAAAGATCAGTCACTACCAGCAGACAGGTAAGAATTACCAGCTTTATGTTGTTATTGATGTTTTTGTTGATGCAACCATATAATACACTAAGTATTAGGCCTGTTGTCTCATTCAGAGGGGTTTAGGCTACAGTATGTCACTAACATGATACAATCTCAGAAAAAGAAGTAATAAAAGCTGTCACTGGGACGTAGCCTTTGTATCATATTTACCCCTAAAGGATGCTTTTTGGTCATTTAAAGGTACATATTGGTACCCTTTGAAAAGGTACTGCCCCAGATTTGTATCTTTTTCTGAGTCAGTTGTATCACTTCCATTTTAGCATGATGCAAAATCGCATGTGACTCTGATTCAGTTCATCTTTTCTACTTCCTCTTATTGGTAGTTGTTTCTGTTGCGTCGTCACTATTAGGAAATGGACGTGTGTTTTTTTACAGGAAACCAAATCAGTTGCTTTTTATAGGTTTCCTTTTTAAATAACTGAAACCTACTTTTGCAGTGCTAATGACCAAACAAGGACCTTCACCTCCAGACAGACTGAAGTTCTGCAGAATGCAACTGGTGAGGTTTAATTTGGTTGCTTTGTCTAACATTGCTCTTAAAATGTTTCATATTTCAATAATCTTTACTTAACTTTGAGTGCTTGTGTCATTCACAGCCGAATAGCTCATTCAGTGTCTCAGCAGCTTCCTGTAATGTCAGGCCGGTTTTTAAATTATGTGGTGAGTTCATTCAAAAACGGACAGAATGAGGAAATACTCTATCAGTCAAAAGTTTGGACAAACCTCTCATTGTCTCATTTATTGCTATTTTTTCTCCCACAACAATTTCCAGTATTACTAAAGTCATCAAAACTAGAAAAAGCACATATGAAGGTATGGGAAATATTAAGTGACCAAAAATCTTAATAATCTTAATCTTAATATTTACACTACACTGTAGAAAGAAAAGTTCAAAGTTGAAAGCAACCTGATGCATTCAGATTTTCATAAAGTTTTACCAATGATTGTCTTATTAATTGTTCTTAGTAACACTACTTTGTTTTGTCAATCTATGAAGATGAACTACAGATTCTGGCATGTATGCTGAGAAACACAAAAAAAAAAAGCAATTAATATGTCAGCATTTTTTTAAATTCCTTTGTGCAGAAGGTGTTTGTGTGTTTGACTAGTTGTAAAAAAAAAAAAAACTTTAGGGGAATTCTGTTGTTCTAACAGGTTTTATGTACTTACAAGTAACTCAGCTTTCTTAATATTTGCGATGCTGTACCTGTAAAATATCCTAAACATGTATATTTAGACAGGTGTGCCTAACATTTGACTGGTAGAGTGCAGTATGATCTGTGTAATTATGTCCATGTTATTTTATTTCTTTTCTTTTCTTTTCTTTTTATTAATTAATTATTTTTTATTATTTTGTTTTCAGATAAACCGACTGCAGTGAAGAAGGAACTACTTGGAACTAGCTTTTATTGTCAGGTAAATATAAATAAGTACATTTTTAATAAATAATACATTTTTAATAAATAAATAAAATTTTAATGAAATGCATATCATGAATTGGCTTATGAATTTGAAATATGTATGATATGCTTTAAAGATCTACTGTATATTAGATTCAATACAAGGAGCACTGATGCTCAGCTGGTTCACTATGAAACTGTAAATTTTATTATTTTATTAATTATTAACAAATGGTTTCTTTTCTTTCTTTGACCATACGGCCAAAATTCCAGTTTTGCATTTAGGGTGATATTTTGTTGATTTCAAGCACTTTAAACATTTTAAATGTTTCAAGGCAAGCAAAAACATTATTTTTAGTAACACTGTATGGGTATAGACTCCAAATACAAGTGAAACTGTTATTGCGGGTGAAAATGCCACTGTGGAAGATTGTTATCAAGTGATGAATGTATACAAACCAATGACCTATAATAGATCAGTGTGTCAAACTGACATGTGTTGATTTGATCTCTTTGATCTCCAGAAGCAGGAGGAAGTGTACAGTATGCAGAGTGATCCCAGAGGAGTGTGTTTAATCATAGACTGTGTCGGCTCTGAAGGAGGTGAGAAATCACTGATCTGATGTAGTTTATAATGTCTTTCATAAGTTTGGGATCCATAAGATTTTAATGTTTTTAAAAAGAAGATTCTTATGTTCACCAAGACAGCATTTGCATATTGGTATTTGATCAAAAATAGAGTAAAAACAGTAATATTTTGAAATATTATTATAATTTAAAATAACTGTTTTCAATTTGATTATATTTATAAAATGTAATTTATTCCTGTGATCAAAGCTGAATTTTCAGCATTACTACTCCAGTCTTCAGTGTCACATGTCCTTCAGAAATCACTCTAATATACTGATTTGCTGCTCAAGGAACATTTCTGATTATTATCAGTGTTGAATACAGTTGTGTTGCTTAATATTTTTGTAGAAACCACACTTTTAGGATTCTGTCATGAATATAAATTTCAAAAGAACAGCATTTAAATCTTATGTAACAATGTTAAAGTCTTTACTGTTGCTTTTGATCAAATTAATGCATCCTTGCTGAATAAAAGTATTAATTTATATAAAAAAACAACGACAACAACCCCACACTATTGAATTGTTCTGTAAATAACTAATATGAATGATTTTCTGATGTACAGTAGTTAATCAGTCACAGAGTTTTTAATGTGGTAATATTTTTCAGTATGTGTTAAATCAGTACTATTACAAAACTTTTATCTAGTTGTTCATACAAAAGCTGGTATTGTATTGTTGTTTCTTTTCCTAGCACTTTTCATTTTTGGTAATGAAAAATGTGGTTTAATCTCCAAGACACAACAGAATGAGCCATTTCCATTTACTAATTGCAATGCCCAGCTAATTTAATAGCAGACTATTATCTAACCAGAATTTATTTTAATTTTTTTAAATTGAGCTTGAAATTGAAAGTCAATTGAATGTAAATGTCTGTTTGTTGATTAGTACTAATAGCACCATTTAGTTGTGAAAGAAATCACATTACCCTCTAGTAATGACTTCTCTTTTCCTTACAGATGAGCTGGAGCAAACATTTAAGGCCTTACACTTCCATGTGATCACGCACAAGCTGCTGAGTGTGAGAGACGTGCAGTCCACTCTGAGGGAAGTGGCTCATCAGCAGGGTCACTATAGAGCGTCTGCTTTTGTCTGCTGCATTATCAGCCGAAGCCACTCTTCGGATCTGCTGGCCACCGACTCTCACGGTCCAGGACTGAACCTGGACACTGTCAGACGCCTCTTCACCTCAGACTCCTGCCCGGGCCTGGCAGGCAAGCCTAAACTCTTCTTTATCCAGAGCTATGATGTGTCCGAGCCTCAGAGGTGTGCTGGATGTATGGGGTGTGAAGATGACGAGAGTGGAGAGCTGGAGACAGACGGGCCTGTGCTCTTATGCTGCAAGAGGACTGTTCCAGTGGATGCGGACGTCTTCTGGAGTCACTGCTGGACTCGAGGAAAACAGCTGGAGGTGCCAAACCATCAGTCTGTGTACCTGAAAGCCTTGAGATCCTCCTTAACCGAGGGACAGAAAAGGTAAAACAAACATTTTGAATTATTTAGAATTACACTACCGGTCAAAATGAGTACGATTTTGTTATGTTTTTGTTTTTTTTCTCATGCTCACCAAGACTCTATTTATTTGATTTAAAATACATATTTTAAAATGTAATTTATTCCTGTGATGCAAAGCTGAATTTTCAACATAATTCCTCCAGTTTTCAGTGTCACGTGATCCTTCAGAAATCATTCTAATAGGCTGATTTGCTGCTCAAGAAACATTTATTTTCAATGTTACAGACAGTTTTTGTTTTAAATAAATGCTGTTCTTTTGAACTTTTATTTTATCAAAGAAATCCCGAAAAAACATTATCACAGTTTCCACAAAAATATGAAGCAGCACAGCTGTTTTCAACACTGATAATAATCAGAGATGTTTCTTGAGCAGTAAATCAGCATTTTGAATGATTTCTGAAGGATCATGTGACACTGAAGACAGTAGAAATGATGCTGAAAATTCAGCTTTGCATCACAGGAATAAATTTCATTTTACAGTATATTCAAATAGTTGAATAGTCCAGTTATTTTAAATTGTAATAATATTTCACAATATTAACTGAATAATAAAATTATTCCAAACGTTTTACTGGTATCACATAGTATCAATTTCTAAACCTCTGTTGACTGTTTTGGACCCAGGGATTGATTGATTGATTGATTTTTTTTATCTCTATTAAGCGTTATGTAATTGATTTTACTAATTGTGTTTTATTCTTTTCAGGAGGACTCATTTGGTAGACTTGCACATGGCGGTGAATCGTGCAGTGTATGAACACAATCACGCATCTCCAGAATCCTCTTACTTTTTAAATCTTAGACACACTCTCAGGAAGACAGTCTATTTGTCTTGATTCTGTCATGAACCCTTACGTTTAAGTGAAGGTAGATGATTATTCAACAACATTTGATGTTTGAGTAGAATAGATGATCATCATAATGATGTTGATATGAATTGTATCAATTATGATTTGCAATGTTTTAGTAAATAAATCTCAGCTTTTATTATTGTAGTTTCCTATATTGTCCACATGTTGGCAGTGTTGTCCAGTGTTGGCAGTGAACTTCACCACCACGTGTTAAACTTGTTTTAACATTTTCATTGCTTTTATAACATCTGAACTGATTGCCCTTGATAAAACCAATAATTTAACTTAACTGAATAAAAAAGTCCCAAACAATAAACTATTTGAATACTGATAGCTTCAGACAGCCAGTGTGTACAGTCACAGGAAACTGTGTCACGCATCAAAATTACATTATAACCTAAAGGGAGGTCTGGGATTCCATCTATTTAGATGCAAGTGTTAACAGTGTTTATCATTTTATTCTATTTATCATTATATCTTATATGCACGTTGTCATAATGTGTGCTTATATTTGTCATTCAGTGAAACTGGTGCCATTTGTATACCACTTGAACGTGTAAACAATAACTCCACAATGAATAACTACCTAACTGTACCAAAGTGTTATAACAAAAATCCTGTAACTTTGACTTTTTTGTGTGTTTTAACTTCTCCTTGCTATAGCTACTAGCAAAGATGTGCATTTTAAAAGAAACAAAAATAAGTCAACCCTGTTACTGTCACAACTGACATTAATTCCATTAAAAAGACATCAAGATGAAAACTCCTCAAATCCAAGTATTGTTTTTTCTTATGTTTTAAATTTGACATTCAACCCTGTTACCTTGTTTTGGCAAGAGCTGATTATTGAAAAGCGGATATTTGTATTATCAGCTTGTTCTTTCTAATAAAACCCATGTGTCATGACCTTGAGCACAAAGTTAGCATGACTAAATGAACTGAAGTGCTCATCCTGTTACTGTCAACCCTGTTACCATACACCCTGTTACTTCTTGTTAAGGGCGTAGCGGTATTTGACTATATTAAACTGTTTACATTTAGCTTCAAGCGTCACCGTGCATGTTTATTAACATTTGACCCATGCTATAAATAGCTATACATTATTTGTCTGATAGAAAGCTTAAAATCTGAAAGAGATTTACTTCAATAAACACGCACAAACGGCAAAATACTTTATTATACAGAGAAACGGCCGATTTAGTGTTAGTATAGCAAGTGCAGCGCCCTGCCAGTGCATGTCACCGGTGTGTGCGTGTGTGTGTGTGTGTGTGTAGGTGAGACGCACTGGATCTGTTCTCGCGCTGTTCCCGGCTGCTCTGCTGCAATGGCGATGGTGGCGCGCTGAAGAGCGGAGTTGGGCGAGTTTCCCTTTGTTTTACGAAGAATTCTTCAGTCATGCACGACCATCCAGCGCTAAATCCGGCTTGAAGAAGGGCGTGGATCTTACATGAACATTTTATCTGCGGTCCGAGCGGCTGGGCTGTTAGCAAACAGCAGCCTATATGCAACCGCCCCGATACTGCTCACATCTGCATGCGATAAGCGACCAGCACCCTCCGCCCCTCTCTTTCCAGCAGCTGATCTGAGCCACAACAAGCCCTCTGGCCGGTGAGGACCTGGAGCTGTCTGACCCAGCTGGATCATTATGGCAGAGCGCAGTTCCACCGGATTACTGATGATGATGCTGGACCCGTCGCCGGCGATCGCGATGACTCTCCCGGCGGAGGTGCGCGAGAAGCTGGCGGAGCTCGAGCTGGAGCTCTCCGAGGGTGAGTCGCTGGTTTCCCATCTCCATGCCACATACCGGGTTTTAGAGATCAGGATTGTATCAGATTTCCTATGAATAGGGTTCATGCATTATTATGGACGCGGGCTGTTGACATACCCTTAAATACACACCTGTCCATATACGCTCTGAAATATCTGATCTGTCATCGGTAGGTTTTTACTGCAACCCTTCTATAGCCTACCTATAATAGCGGTGATTCTGATGATGATAGGTGTAATGCAGGTTCAGTGCTGTGTCAGCAGTGCTTCAGATCAGGAAGAGCATTCGATCCCAATAAAAGCAATGCAATATATCTGACAACTAATAATCATATGTTGGTGTCATCCAAATAGACTGCCGTTACTTTTGGCAAGCAACAGAAACAATTTGAGAATCATCCTATTGGTCATGTTGTGTGTGTTTGAAGGTGCTGGAATAAATGCAAGACTTTTAGATTCATACAATTGTGATTTTCAGGTTGTTGAAAACTGTATGACATCTGGATTGTTCCAAGCCAACTGCTCAGTATTCACACTACGTTATCTGGCTATGGAAATTTCAGACAAGAACAACAGCATGCTTTGCATGTCATGTCCGTGTTGCAAATCTTCCCTAAGCAGCTCATTTGCTGATAGGAACATTGATTAAACCTGTAGGTCCTCACGTATTAAGAATTTTTATCAATTCATTGTCTCTACCATATCTCCTCCTGACATGGTGACAAGTCAAGGATCCATTCCTATTACTTTTTGTAACAAATCCCACGAGAGCTTTTTTTTTGTTATAAAAAAAGAAAAAGAAAACATTTTTTTATCTGTTAGAGATAAAGCCATGATATAAAAACAGATGTGCTGAACTGCAGTGGTAGTGGAACCTTTTAAACTGGAGCATGTCTTCTGTGCAAATGCACAGCAGGAAGAGACCAACCTTGTGCTGTTTTCTTGAGATCTTCCAGCACATCTGTGAGGGAGGGGAATGTGCAAATTAGTCTATGATTTGATGACTGTTATTTTAATGAAATTCAGAATTACAGGGCTGTTTTTTAAATTATCATATTGTCAGAAACAATTATGGGCAGTACTCATCCACAAGCTATTAAACCTCTGTTTAAACCTGCTTTGCTTTTTATAGAGATTATATTAATTCAGAGTCATTCATTGTAATGATTAGTTCTGCTGAGTAATGATGTCTTTGTTGAGTATTATTGGAGAATGGTAACAGAATAGCCAAAGGTTTCAGTCGACCTGAGTTTGTTCTTGTGAAGAATTGTGGGAATAGCGTTTTGGGATCAGTAAAGATTTTATTATTATTTTTTAATACATTAAGGGTTTTATTCAGCAAGGGTGCACTCAATTCTTCAAAAGTGATACTAAAGACTTGCACTGATACAAAAAATGCTGTTCTTTTGAACTTTCTATTCATTAAAAAAAGTGTCACAGTTTTCATTAAATTCATTAAATTTCATTAAAATTTTAGCAAATCAGCATATTAGAATGATTTCTGATCATGTGACACTGATGACTGGAGTAATGATGCTGAAAATACAGCTTTGCATCACAGGAATAAATTTCATTTTTATAGTTATTTTAAATTGTAATAATATTTCACAATATTACTGTTTTCACTGTAAATAAATGCAGCCTTGGTGAGCATAAGAGACTTCTTTCAAACATATTTAAAAATCTTACCAACCTCAAACTTTTGAATGGTAGTTTAGACATGAACAAAGTATTAACCAGTTAACTGGCAAAAATCTATGCAGTGCTCAAGTCCTGACCCATATTTCATTTGATTAGCTCTGGGACGGCAGCACCAGACCTAGTTTCTTAGCAGGCTGAGGGAAGTTTCACTGTTGTGGTCTTTTAAAAGGAGACAGTGAATCCAAAATAGCAGCAGCTCATTCTGCTGACATACTGTGTGACCGCTGAAATGTCCCACTCCATACCAATACCACACATTTCCCAGTACTGCTTCCCGAAAAGTCTACATTTCCTTATGTAAGTTTAATTTTTGCTTGGTTAAAAGTGTAGCATATAACACAAGCGAACAACAGAAACACAGCAGGATTGCAGAAAACAGCCGAACCCCTGTCCGCTTCCTGTTTGCGTGTGCATAACTTCCTGTCCTGCACACTGTCTGATAGCCATTGTTTTCCTTTATCCTTTAATTGCTGACGTCACCAGGCCCAACTCTAAAATACCCTCAGAATCATTTTATGCAGTAGGCTTCTGAATAGGATTTTAAAAGTGAATTGATATTTTCTGATTTCAGTTAATTACCCTGCAGATGAGGTTGATTCTGAATTTAAACAGGTTGAATTTGGGTTGCAGTACTGCACCAGAGGTTCAAACATCATGTGGTACAAATTGTTCTCAACATTTGAAGAGCAGAGTGATGTTAGGCTCAGGGATTTTTTTTCAAGGACACTGCTTTAGTGTTATTCTTGGCTAAGGATGTTCAGAGATCTTAATGGAGAATCACACTTCAAACTGCAGTGCGGTTCAGGACTCGGTTAATCTGGCCCTGAGAAACCAGCCCTGGGCTGTTTCTCTAGGTTTAAAAATCCATTGATGTAGTCCTGCTAATGATTTTGGATGATCTTGCAGGTGGATGAAGGAGTCACGTCAAATCGCACCGCATTGTTAGCTAAGTTCAGCCATAATAGATGTGTAAGTCTCAAGGGAGGCTTCATGTTCCTGAGCTGAGTGTAACAGACATGCGTATGAATAACTTTAGTCTAAATCATTCACTTGTTTAACTGAAATGTTTTGCAGTGTATTGGCAGTAATGGAATGTAGTTTATGTGATAGCGGCTTGAGTAGCACAATTGTTTAAATCAGCCCAAGTCATCTGTTGAATTGTGGGTTAGCGATTTGTTTAGGAATGCACAATATGTCAATATATTTGTTATATTGGGTATGCGACTGGATATTTAATTATACATGCTTTTTTCCCATATACTGTATTTACATTTAGAATAACATTTATAATAAAAAAAAAAAATAAACAATAACTTAAACAGTTTTAAATATAATCTTTAGCAAATCTCAAATTTAATATCCTTTTTTCAAACTGTACATTATAAACTTGTTGTTGTTGTTTTAATTGTTTTATTTTTATTTAGATAAAATAGTGTAGAATTTTAATATCTGCTACGTAACATTTACTGCATGGCTATAACATAAAAAAATATATTTTAATATTTTAATATCGGTGCATCCCTGAATTGGTGAACTTGGAACTTGGTTGAAGTTGACTATAGAGTGAATTTTTTGATTCCGGAAATAAAAATCCCATTCACTTTCCCCTTAGGGGAAATTATTATTACAAAAAATATATAAAATTATAGTGACAAACCTACTGTGAGCTACAATGTTGTTGTTGTTAAAACAATTATGTTTAACAACAG
The DNA here is from genome assembly GCA_023376895.1 of Aspiorhynchus laticeps. Classification (NCBI taxonomy): domain Eukaryota; kingdom Metazoa; phylum Chordata; class Actinopteri; order Cypriniformes; family Cyprinidae; genus Aspiorhynchus; species Aspiorhynchus laticeps. The sequence goes on along the minus strand of CM041799.1, from coordinate 35,890,476 downwards.
AAATGCTGGTGAAAAACTATTTCACCCATGAGTCAGCAATATAGAGCAAAATATATGCTTGATGGGATTGTAGTTCTTTCACTTGTTAAAACTGTTAAGTACACAGTCGTGTATCTTTGTATTTTTGTCAGTTTTAAATACTTTTTTTTTGCCTTTTTTTCCAAAGTTTGCTGATTGCTTTGGCTTATAGCTTCTAACTTAAAAAAAAATACATTTTAAAAATGTCTATGGGAAAAATTTATGTAAATTATTTCCTAACCAAGGCCACTGAAAAAGTGTTTAGGTGCTGTTACACACTATAGTGATATCCTGTAGACCAGTCGCTGGAGTCTGTGTTTGGTTTCTCCTTCAATTAAATGCACTGATATTTGAGAATATTTTGTGGGTATTGCTTAATGAGATATCAATTGCAGTACCTCCTTTACACTTCTAAAACCCACCCTTGGTTATCCAATTTTAGCATAGTTTCTGATTGTCTAAAAAAACACATCTTCCCTGACACTTGTTTTCCCTACAGTAGGGCTGTCACAGAGAAAAGTGTGATTTCAAGACACCTTTGTCAGGAAATCCAGACATCTAACGTGTGAAAAATCACTTACAACAGCTTCAAATCATGATTGAGCAGAGATAATTGTTGGAGGGGCTCATCTCATTAATGGGTGCTTGCACCTGGAGAAGTGACATAGCATGTCCTGCCATTCTCATAGGGTTTTCATGGCAAAGGTGCAGAGGCATCAGGCTTTGATCGGGGAGCCATGCAGACATGCCGAGCTGTTGACCTCGATATGGATCAGCGCTGGAGAGATGGGGCGTAAATGAGTGCAAGAAGACAAATAGTGTACATTAATTCCTGCGGCGAGGCTCTGCTCGTCCAGATAATTCATTCCCTCTCTCATTTCTCATATCTCCACTTTTCTTCATCTCTCACACTTCTCCGGTTTGTAGCAATGCCTCAAAAACACATTATAGCAGAACATCTGTATAGTATTGCTCAATGTCTGAAAGTGAAGGAGAGGATGTAGTCTAGCCTAACAACAGTCATATGTCAAGTCATGTGATGAATTTGATGTAAAATGACTTCAACTAGATGGAACTCAACATCACAGGTCATGGTTTGTCCATTGCTAGTTCTTCCTTCTCATGTGGTCAGTCAGGCGACTGCAGGCGTGTGGTGTTTTCTGCAGAATGAGAAGCATCTGGTGTAATGGTTTGAATGGTTGTGGTCAGTATTGGTTTGGTTTTGTACGTCACTAATAGGATACACCGATTAGATTCATTTGAGGCTGAATTTGTTAGTAACATTTAGATTAGGGAACACTATTCGCTTTTAACTAGTTGCTTTAGCGTGCATATTACTAGCATATTGGATGTTAGGTCCCTTATACTACATACCTAGGGCCCTATGAAATCCATTTTATTCTTGGTGATAGATGCTATTTACACTAAGTGAAAATAGAATATTTTCTTAGCGGTGGATGTTATTTACATTAGGTGTAAATAGCAATGGATTCTATTTACACTAAGGGAAAATAGCAGTATTTTTCTGATGTGATATGAGATTTGAAATGGGAGAAAAAAAGTTAGGCAAAAGGCAGGTTCGAACTCGGGTTAATCGCGTTAAAAAGCACACACATTACTATTTACACTACTGGAACTGATGTTTGATGAGCTCTTTTGTAGTGTTGACTAGCCCAGTCACATGTTGGTGGGCGGAGTTAGTGTAAATAGCCTCTGCCAAAAAGGCAGTCTATTTGCACTTAGTGTAATTTTTTCCAAATTCCGTTTTTTCCATTAAAATTTTTCTAGACTCTGTTTTAATGGTTTAATAATACAAAGAAAATAATCAAAAAGCATGTCTAATTAATTGAAACCATGAAACTTAAAAAAAATTAACAGCAATTTATTGACATTTATCGAAAGTTTGAAAACAAAAATAAAATGTTTAAGGCCCATTGAACTATGATTATTCCCCCCCAGAAATACTGTGTTGTCTATTTATTTTTTTCTGGTAGATAAATTCTGGTAAACAATTTTTCTGGTAAATATTCCTTAAAAATAATGTTTTAATAATAATTTTATTTTGATGGGTTGCTGTGAAGACCTATAGTTTCTGTTTGTATATAGTATGACAAAAGTTTTTCTCAAAAGAAATGGTAAAATGCTCATGACGTGGCTCTCAGAGCAGTTCTAGAGATTGTGTTTATGTGTTCATGTACTCATATATATTGAGGTGGCAGAAGCTGAAAATACTGCGAGCGTTACGTGCACGTCAGTATGTGTAGTAAACGAAACTGCGCATCTGCGCCATTCATTCACACAGAGGCACGCAGAACATGTAGGATTCATATTTAAATAGTCTTTTTGCGGCTTAATATTCACAGACACTAGTCCATATCTTGTTTTGATGTAAGTGTTCTGACTTTTCCACTCAATTCTGACTAGGGCCCTACATAGCTACTACAACAACTACCTTACTTAATATCAATAATCAGCAAATAAGGGGTTTATTGAGGGCAAACTCGTAGTTAATAGTGAATATGTGTTCTCTAATCTAAAGTGTTACAGATTCTTTCATCACAGGTTTTCAAGTATATAGGTTTTGTTTAGGCTAGCAACACAAATCATGAATAATTGATTTAAGAAAAGACGTTTCTGTTATTGCAGGATAAACCCCAGACAGAATGCATCCATACACGGTACAAACATGTACTAAATTTAGATGGTGACACCTTTATTTTTTTTTTTGTAGGAAACATTTCACCCCTAGTCTATATATAACTGTTTGTTATTGCTGGTTTGAGTGTGTGTTAGTCTTTCTTCGTCCCTGGTCAACAACGTCAAAGTCATATTCCCATCTTGTTGCCATATTTGTGGTCTGAACAAGTTCGGTCTGTCCAGCTGTTGTGTTTTGTATTCAGTGGGTTTCTCCCAAGAACACAGCACCGAGTAAGAAGTGTAGGACTGTGATGAGACTGTACAGCCCTAACTCTTCATTTAATCACCAGCTCTGGATGTGTCTCACTCCAGGGTTTCTGTGTTTCAGGGGCCCTCTGTGGTCTTTTGATGGAGCTTTCATTAGCATGAGGCTAAGAGAGAAGTAAGAGTTTGTCTGGAGGTTTCCTCAGGCAGATTGTGAGGTTGAATTAAGACATGTCTAGGGTTCAAGCAGAGGCAGCGGTGCTCGATGAGACGAGAGAACACACACAACTGTATGCTGAATAAAATCTGGTGTACGATTTACTTTAAACTGTTTTCACTCAGAATTTGCAAGTACATTTCACAAACAGCTACAAAGAAACTGAGAATTAAACATGGAAGTTTGAAGTAGAAATCTAAAATGCTATTTTCTTGTAAAACATATCCCAATATTCTTTGTTTTATTTTCAATTTCAAAAAAATATGTTGTCTGTTATTTCTTTGGGAAGTAAAACTAGATAAAATACCATCAAATACTCAACATACTGGTCAACAACACAATATTGCACTTGGTGGAAGTTAAATTTAGTTCCTTAAATTTGATTTGGTTTGATTTCATGGACTCTTTAAGGTTGGCAGGGCGCTTGAGGGGAACTTTCTTCCCTGTATTCCAGTCTGATTACTGGATCGGGATGAAAAGGTCAGGTCACTCTTGGACTGCTGAGAAAAACAGCTCTTGTCTGCGGGCCGGCTCACATGAGTCAACATTTCCGCAGCATGTAATCATAGCACACGGGTGGGCTGGATCTTCAGAAACACACCCACTTCAGCGTAACTCTTGGAATGTGCCCTTTTTGGAAGGTACCTAAAAAGAAATGCTAGTAAATGCTAGTGTTAGTATTTCTAGTAAAGGGACACATGAATTACAGGAACATGCTTTGGGAAACCAGAAACCGTTTATTTTGTAGGCATTTTTTATCAATGACAATTGTTTTGCATATAATATATTGTATATATATATATATATTATGCATATTGTATATACTATATTAGAAATGAGTGAATTGAATTCAAATGTTATTCATTTTTGAAATGCTTTGGTGAGATTCCTGTGATTGTTACTGTGTTCCATTCAAAGTCCGATATGGAATATTTGGTAACACTTTACAATAAAGTCTCATTTGTTAACATCAGTTAACTACATTACTAAAGTAAGTAAAGTTTGTAAAGTGTGTTTTACAAGAAAACACTATTTCAGTCTTTCTATACTTTAAAATGTTATGTTTAATCCAATGCGTTACTTGCCGTTTCTGTGAAATTTACTATCAGTTTGTGAGTTTAAACAGTTTCAAATAAATCCTACACCATTTTTAAAAATCTTATTATTAATTTCAACATTTGTTAATTAATTTCTACAATCAAAAGTTGTAATATAAAATATAATCTGTTCACAGTTAACACAGTGTGCAAATAAAGAACAAATGTATAGTTATAAGATTAAAATGAATACTGTAGAAATTTGTTGGTTATTATTATTAGTTCATCTTAGCTACTACATGTTCTGTAAAGAGATCATATTGTAAATGAGGATATTTCTACTCAGTAGCACTGATTTCCATCAATAAAGCTGTTGTATTATGCTTGGAAGATGATATTTAGGGAAATGCCAGCATTTGTTTAGCAGGTGTAATGATTATTAATGATTAGCAAAAGATAATTTCCCCTGCGTATGCATGAAACAAGTTTTATCATGCATTGTAGGAACTCTGACACATTGATGCATTATTATGTTTAAAAAGTGAATGTTTAACTTTGACACCAATCTCTTTAATAAAAGAAAATGATTGATAACCACTCTTAAACATCTAAATGCTCAAGTAAAGAATTCAAGTGTTTGTATGATTGACTAGCATTAAATTGTTTCCTAGATTTCTAGACTTCCACCATGTGCTGACCGCTGTAGGGAAAAGAAAGCTCATCCTTGGCTCCTGACTCGCACCCAAACAGTATCCCAGCTATATAAACTCTAATGTGCTGGTTTTAGCCAAGAACTCATGCGAGATACGCGAGGCTTTTGCCTGCGGCTGTGGAGAATAGATTTTCTGAGGGGGTCATACATTTTTTAAGCTTGTGTCTGAAAGCATGGGAATACCTCAGAGTGTTATGCCGCACGCTGTGCTGTTGTATATAGGTGCGTGTGTGTGCGAGAAAGAGAGTGTGTGTATTTGTATTTGTGTCTGGGTTTGTTGTTTTATGTCCCGTGTTCTGTTTGTTGAAACGAGTCTGTTCTCTTTCAAAGGCTCAAGCATCCCGCCGCATGCTATGCTAGGTCACGAACGGCTTACATGGGTTTCTTTCACTGATGTTTATTTTTTGCTTAACTTCTTTCATTTCATGCTATAAGATTAAATATCACTAATGAATGACTTGCTATGGTAAAGCAATATGTTATTGCTGCTTTGGGTTTATTTGACTTACGATAAGCCCACCAAATCACATTTCAACATATTGCACGCACTGTTCTTTTTGCTTTTTTGGGCTAGTCATGATTTATTTAACAATGTTTCTGTTAGCACAGTCTACAGCTCAGGCTAATGGAGTCACTCAGCACTTTTAGAGGGGCACTGATCTCTTTCTAAAAACCTTTTGTTTGGACAGTTACCAAATGGATGTTGTTGGTTGATTACTGGTTTTCACATCATTTGCAGCTACATAACATCCTTTCACATCATTCATAGGTCTGATCCAAAAGTGAGCTGCCTCGCTAAATAAACTAAGTGAAGCGCACAACAGATGCTCACAATTGTTATCTGTAGTCTTAAGCTCCGATATACTTGCAAAGTTCCTTTTCGTTTTACGCTTAGGGGTTAAAAGAAGTTCAATATAAGCAAGCAGCATCACACTGTTAGCGAACAGCCTGTTTAATGAATATGTTATAATGTGCTGTGAGCTTTCCTGAACAGAAATGGCACTGGTGAGAAAACAGCAGTTTAAAAAACATCTGATCGTGGCCTTCTCGGCAATTTGGTACTTCAGTCGAGCCGTGTCACGTTTATTTATATAGTACACAATAGATTAGCAGCTTTACGATATTAAACATACAAAGTGTCAGTATCAACTGAGATTACAACTTCATTTTCTGCTAAAAAGCAGTTCTCCTGTGTGTTCATGTTTTTATTCATGGATGTCTGACCTTGACGGATTAGACAGAAGAATTGAACCAGAGATCAAAGAAAGGCGGAGCCCCAGAGCCACACCTACCTATTACATCATCACCACGGACCAATGTTAGTTTGAAGGTGCTTAACAGTCGGAGCCAACTTTTCTGGAAAATTTGCTTTGACAAGCTGTTTCAAATTCCGAAGCGGACTCCAAGCGTACTTTGTTTTGGCCTGATTTTGTTTGAAATTTGCTTTGATTTTATATTAGTATGTTGCTAAGCTACAACTCAATACTTGGATAAAAACAGGATAAAAATAAGTGAGACACAGTCTTTTTTACACAATTAACTCAAATTAACACTAATAAAGCAAGAACATATTAGTGGAACTTATGTGAGCTTTTGTGGGCAAAGAAGCTCTGTTGTCCATCATTACTAGTGTAGCGATGCATGAAGAAGCACTTACTCTATGGTCAAATTCAACATAAACAGCTTTATATTGGTCAACTTGGTGTATTTGCATGTTCAAAATTTAACAAACTTGAATCGAAGGCAAAATCAGCATGAGAAATGCCTTGTGCCTATATGTATATATATATAAATATATATATACCTACACGAAAACCTACTATATACATATATATATATATATATACATATATATATATATATATATATATATATATATATAAGATAAGGAATCCTTGTAGATTATCTTTAAAGGGGTCATCGGATGCAAAATTCACTTTACAAGTTGTTTGAACATAAATGTGTGTTGCAAGTGTGTGTACACATCCATCCCATAATGATAAAAATCCACTCAGTGTTTTTTTTTTTTTGTGCATGTGTCACTGCTTGCTGTATATTAATTATCAGTCATCGCTTTAACTCTTTAACAAATATTCTCTGGCTTGCTTGTGTTTTTATCACACAGCCGCTCTCTCAGGAGGTATTTAGTGCTTTCAGAGCTCTTGAAGAAGGACTGAGGCGGTGTGTTTTGTAGTGGATTGATTTATGGCTGGCAGGAGTCCTGGCCGTGTGATTGAAAGCCCACGAGCAGATTGCTAGTGCACATTTTAATTTCACTCCCAGGATCCTGTGCTGGCTTTCAGCTAACTGCTGCTGTCAAATCACAGGGGTCTAGGGTGAGATTGAACAAGTGTTTTAATAATCAATTCCTTTGATCCCAAGACTACATAAAACATGTTAAACTCATGGTTTTTGCCAAGATTCCAATGCAGAGAGTGAAAATATGTGAAAAATAAGGATGGACAGCTTTTCATCTAAAAAGCTTCACACCCAAAGATTTAAGAGTCTTTTAGGGTGAATCTCATGAAAACACATCCAGGTAATTTTTTACCTCCAGAAAGGAGAAAATAATATCTTGCTGTAAAGAATGAAGACATAATTTGTGCTGTATTATATTTGTATAAAGGCATTTTTTGCATTGCAATTAGGATGCACATACAATAATAAAGAAAAACTCGTTAGTCAATAAAATAAACTTTTTATTTTCTTTCACCAAAATATCATTTATAATTTTTTTCTTTTGATTTTAGGGTGAAATGTTCTCAAAAGGTTTTGTGAGATTCACTCTTAAATGCTCCAGGTGTGTTTTGATTTTGAGGTCACCTGATAATAGTAAAGCTCTGTATAAATGCTGTTTCTCAGAGGCACAGAGAGAGCATGTGAAAGCACAGGTATTGTCGGGTGCTGCTGTACCTGCTGTGTTTACGTCAGTGGTAGTGCCACGAGGAAATGAGCGGCGTTTGATCTCAGCAGAGGCAGACACCAGTGATTGTCCACTGTCCAGAATCCCTCGCTGCCTCCATCTGTCTGCTTTAGTCCCTCAGCTGGGTACAGAAACCACACTGTGAACTCTGATTGGCCCACAGAACACCAATCACATCCTAAACCAGTCTGGAGCTAAGAACCGGGACTCTATAAACCCCACTGAGAGCCAAAAGAAGAGCAACAGATACCAAATCAAATTTAACAGGTTTAACACTGAAACCAAACTTAACTGGAAATACCCAAATTTGTTATAGTTAAATGTATTAGCTTTTCTCTAATTATAATTATGATTCAGTTCAAACTTTAAACTTTCATTTAATGTTAATCCAAAAAAAAAAAATATATATATATTTCTTATTTGAAAGACAAAAATGTATTTCTATTTATTAATGAAGACCATATACTTAATCAATGTATTTTCTTTTGACACAAGCCAAAATGTCAATATAATATATATATATTTAATCTTTTTACAACTTAATTTCACCATAAATAATTAAAAGATAAATTAGCCAGTATATGAGAGTGGAATTTTCACTTAATATAAAACTAATAACATTTTATTATATTATGTTATATTATACAATGTTTTTATACAAAATATATTTTTGCTTACTTTCTTTAAGATGGCAGTGTTCTCTTTATTGTAATTTTTAATATTCTTTTCTGTTAAAAAAATAAAATAAAAAATTGCGCCATCAGTAAAGCAGTGTTCTGCACATCAACACTCTTGTGTCAAGTGAAAGTATGATTTTTGATTGGAACAATATATATACAGTATAAAAGCACCCTAATTAAATCACATGGGCATTTTACCTGAAGGATGGAACATCGCAACTCTTTATTTTTTAATACACACATAATCTGCACACTTTTTGTATTTCATGCATGCATTGTGGGAGAAAATCAGCATAATTGTGTGAAATAGATTGTTAAAAATTAATTGGTAAACAAAGCTGATAGTTTTACACATATTAGTAGCTGAAAGCATCCCATATATGGAAACATTTGATCTTAATACACTATTAAAAAAATGGTATCTTACAAGTGTTGCCTTACCTGATCTAAAATTTTAAATTATTTAAATTCATATATTTTTGTGCATGTAACCTAATGTATTCAGGCTGATTTAGTGATGTTGGATAAAATCAATTAAAATTTTACAACATGAAGCACTTTTTTTTTCAGTGAATCTCATTAGTTTCTCTTAGATAGCAATAAGATTTTGCTAACATCTCCACTTTCTCAGATTTGCCTTGTGAGAACAAGTCCTAGGTAATCTCACATCAACAAAGTGATGACTACGGATGGGTCGACCATTCGATCAGTTGTCCCAATTAAACGACCAGTCAATTAGTCGAACATCATGAACCAGTCCTAGTCATCATTTTGTTTACCGGTGTCTCTCCTCAGTAGCGTTTCGTAACTTCTGTCAGATTCATCCGTGCATGATTGGGTCATGGGGCGGCCCTTCACAGACTAAAGCCCATGTTTTTTCTAGACAGCAGTCAAGGACACCTTCCCAAGCCAGACCCGCTTTAGCTTCAGTGTGGCCTGTACTATTGTAGAATACATGATCTGATCCAGTCGACTAAAGACAATCATCTGACATCGGTTTATTGAGTACAATAAAACCTGTATGTGTTTTAAGGAATGAGCCTGGATTTTTGAGAGAAAACATTTGTTATGAACAGCGACACATGACCGTAACCAAATGAACCGTGGAGATGTTTGGCTCTGCGCTCCTTTCACAGTTTATGGGTAAATAGTATGCCTAATTGAGGAATGCCCATGTGACTTTATGTCAAAGGTCAACATGGCAGATCCTCAGAGAATTTCACAGATCAATGTGTCCAAAGCCTTTGTTATGGATATATGCTTGATTGATCTGTTTTCCTTCATCTCATTCAAGATGAACAAAGTGTCACTCCTATAGGTTCAAAATGGCACAGAGGGCTAAAATTGTCATGTTTCTTTATAATAGCTGTGTGAGTAATCCCAAACTATACTGCAGGGATGCATGAAAAATGTCTCCATGTGAGATATTTCTGGGTGAATGGCAAGCACAACAGGCACAGGGGGCTTTTGTGTCCGAGCTCTTTTCACTGCCCACAAAGAAAATCCATTATCACACTAAAGGTGCAACACGGCTGGACTCGTGTCTAAATTCAGCAGTGGGACTATTTCTAAGGTCTCACTCTCGTCTCATATCTGAGCGCATAGTGTGTGAATTTGTGTGTGTCCTCAGATGTTTGCCTGGAAATTATAACATTCTCATTTTGATTAATGATTAAAAGCAACTTGCATTTCCACGCACAGGACCTGTTATAAGGAGGTCTGATTAGGCACCGGAAATGCTTTGAATTGCTCTTTCCAGCACAATGCAAAGGTAAATTAGTGTTGTGTGATCCGGGACGCCTCTGCTGGTTCTCAATAATTAACCCTCAATTTACATGCCCAGAATTCCTTAAAGACAAATTCTTTCCATGTATAAAGTTGACTCAGGCTCTAATATGTAAACGGACCCCAAACCCCCATCTGAAAAGCATAATTTTAACCATACATGTCTGATTTCAGCTGAAACGGATGGAAACCGAATGGAAAATTATGTAGTTTCATCCAGAATAACTTTACCACAGTAGAGTACAAACATTGGTCATTTTTTACATCAGTTTATTGTATAATGTTCCATAAATGCCTTGAGGATAATGAAATGTAATGAAAATCATCACATTACAGACAGAATGATAAAAAAAACAAAACAAAACAAGAAACAAAACAAGAACAACCTTGACGAGTTATTTTTATTTTGTATTCATTTTAATTTGAGTATTTTTTTGGTGAAAGTTTAAATATATGTACATTTATTTATTTATTTAAAATTACATTATTGAAAATGGTAAATGTTGCTTTGGCAACTAGCTAAAAAATACACCCTTTTCCCCAATATTTTACTTGTATTTAGTTATTGTTTATTTTATTTCAAGTAACAAAATGTTTGTAATGGTTTTAGTTTTTGGTTTACTATAACAACACCAACAATGACTGAACGAAAAATTATTTAATGCTAAATAGAAATATATATATAGTATATATATATATACTATATATACAGTATATTACAAGTATATACATATAATAGAAGTATATATATATATATATATATATATATATACTTATAAAGAGAAAAGCACATAAAAATGACTGAAATTAAAACTAAAATATGAAAATATTTAAAAGGGTAAAAAGTATTAATAATATGCTACATATACATATAAATATGCTTAAGTGAGTTTGCAGTTGTTCTCCTCTAGTTGATTCATATTTTTCCTTCAACTTGCACCTCATAAGCTGTGCGTTTGCTTTGCCTCGCTTGCACACACACACACACACACACACGTGTTTGTTTTTGTGAAAAATGGGGACATCCCATAGGCGTAATGGTTTTTATACTGTACAAACTGTATGTGCTATTGCCCTACACCTACCCTGCACCTAAACTTAGCCCTCACAGGAGACTGTGCATTTCTACTTTCCCCCCAAAAAACTCACTCTGTATGATTTATAAGCGTTTTGAAACATGGGGCAATGTCCTCATAAGTCACCTTCACCTTGTAATATCTATGTCATACCTGTGTCATTATACAAATTTATATCCTCATTTGTCACAAAAACGCACGTACACACACACACACACATAACTTTAATGCTTAAATTTGTTTTACATTATTCTACAAATAGGCTTCATTATTATTTAGCAAAATATTGTTTCTTATTTAGTCTTTTCATATTGGGGTAAAACTAAGGCAAGGTAATTCTTAAAGATAAATTAACTGAACTGTCATTTGTATCATTTCAGTGAAGATGCTACTTGGAAAAGCAAACAAACAAACTGTGAAGTATTTCTTGCAGATGTGTGCACACTCCAGTATTAGCGTGAGGTTATTCTACAGTGCCATGTGTTTCTTGGGTCGGTGAGGTCTATCTCTGAGGGGTTGGACTGGGCGGAGGGCTCATGCTAAACAAATAGGCAGAAAATCCATGGAATGTGTCCTGTCCAATCAGCTCCTTAGAGAAGCCGGCCAAAGTCCTCTCTTATTAGCACGGCACGAGAGCGGAAGATTGTCTAGCTGTGAACTTTTCAAAGAGCAACTCCAAGTTTTCTTCCTGCGGTGTCCCTGTTTAACAGCGCTTGAAGGAAGGAGGATGAAAGCAGAGCCGTGACCTTAGTGCTGTTTGAGCTGGAGGCCAACGTGCAGAACAGAAAAACTCAGCTTGGCAAAAGCATTGCGCATACCAGAGAGAAATATTGACTGTTCGTCATCTTCCCTGGAGAGAGTAGAGCCAGAGGCTTTTTTTGCTTTATAAAACAAATTTGCTGTCCTCAGGATGAAGATCCAGACTGTGTTGAAGGATCTGAAATCCCTGGGTGTTGGGATAATGAATTAAGGGAGGAGAAAATAGAAAAGAGGAGAGGAGAGATACAAGTTTGTGTTAGATGATGAGCCAAACGCTTGCTAAAGTAATTGCGGTCAAAGCCAGTTAGCTTAATAACTGTGAATATTTTATTTATTAAAGCAGCAAGACCATTTTAAGACAACATGAACTCAAAATTTACTCAAGAGTTTCATAATCAGTAATTGAAATATAACTTTCTCTACCTCAAAAACAAATATTCTTTTCTGCTCATGTAAACAGGGACAGAAATTAATATTAACTAGTAATATCACAGCCTACCTTTTCACAGTCCAATCAAATCCTTATTCATCAAATCAAATACTTGATTTCCCTCTGTGTATTCTATATATAAACTATAAAATATTTTCACATTATGGAAGGTAAATGAGGTAAAAGTTGTGTCCTGTTGTCTTTTAAAGAGATACTAAAATTAGTTAGGATTCCTATGTTATATATATATTTTTTACAGAGTTTGGAATCAGACAATCTTGAAATTATTCATTACAGACATCTATTGTGTGGATGAGATGTGAAGTTTCTCTCAGCTGTATGTGAATGGCAGCAGTGCATGGAGAGCATTGTGTTTGTTTGTCTGGAGCTGCCGGGCGTTTCAGGAGGAATCTCAGGCCTGTGGTCCACAGAAGTGAGTGAGACTCAACTGACCTGTAATCTAATGAGCACACACACCTCACTGATTCACACTCCACACTATGAAGCGACACAATAGCTATGTTTCCATCCTCCTATTTTTATGGAATTTTGGAATATCGCATAAAAAAACGCTGGATGGCTTCTAAAAATTCTAAAAATGTGCATAAAACACTTATGCGCACATTTGAGTAGGATAAACCTTTTATCCGATAAGAAAAAATGTACATAAACTACGATGGAAACACATTTACCAAATAAATTCCTCCATGCACATTGAAAAAGTCATGTGACTTTGCGCTATGAGACGGGATAACTTGACTAACCAGCGGACCGATCTCGTTCACAGCATCTGTATGTTGTTATGGTCATTCTGAAAAACCTGAGCAAAGTCTGTCGTCAAAGTATTTCAGCAGGCATCCACCTCCGAAAGCAATGACCGCATTTATTGTTTTGTCTGCTCACTCTGAGGTGCAATTAATTTGTCATATATAAAAATTATTATATTCAGTGGCTTCTCCTAATTTTCTTAGTGATATATACTGCCAATTTACCAGGAAGTGACGATTTTGTTCTCTTTGACTCATTGGATGGAAACAGTGATTTGTTCGCAAATGTTTTATGCGATATTCCAGTTTTGCGCATAAGTTTAATTCAAATCTTTGGATGGAAACATAGCTAATGTTCTGAAAGAACGATTTCCCAAAATATGTCTGATTTCCAAGGTGAACGAGAGACATGGTGTCGATGTTTTGCACCCTAACATTTAAATTTTAGGATGAATCTTAAATCAACACAATTTGTGCTACATCTATTATTTGTGCTACTTGTTTGGGAGAGGTGTTCTATTACTTTTCAAATAGATTTTGAGTATTTTTATTTTTCAGAATAACCACTAACATCAACTTAGCATTGTGGCAGCAGGATTACATATATTAATGCTGTCTATTTCATATTTTCATATTCCCTGTCCTCTGCTCTTGAGTTGTTTGCTCTTTCTTACCTTTCAAGTGTTTCTCACTGATCCACTTGAGGCCTGTTTTGTGTACAACTACAGGAAGAGACAAATAGTCCTTTTTAAATCATTGAACATATTTTCTTACCACCTGCTGTAAAGTTTTCACCTGCTGTCAGACTCCAGATTCACCCGTCAGAGAGTCTCAGGCCTGTAGCGTGCGTCTCCGGCCTGCCAGACGTCCATTACTGTGCCACATCCATCTGGCAGAGTTTTTTACTACTCTAAAACACTGAACTGTACTTTGGGGCTCACATGGGACATATAGCTTCTGATCCCATTTCCTCTCCCAGCCCCACCATTTCCTGCCTTCTACTGTCTCTTTAATAATAAGTGGCAAAAAACCCACTCAGACTGAATGACATCAACTGGAGACAGTGTCCTTTATGTGAATAGTAGTTTCAGGGTTTATCTGACTGTCTCTCTCTGCTTCAGTCTCTCTATCTCTGCCATTTCCACCATCAGTATCTCATCCTCTCCTGGCTGTGGTAAGAATGTTGACTGTTGTGGTCGGAGACTGTCAGGAGCGGTAAAGTCTGGCTTACAGAGCCTGATAAAGTGAAGACTGATATCAGCCAAATCTCTGTCTGTGGTCTATAATAGATGGTCTATCTATCTATCTATCTATCTATCTATCTATCTATCTATCTATCTATCCATCCATCCATCCATCCATCCATCCATCCATCCATCCATCCATCCATCCATCCATCCATCCATCCATCCATCCATCCATCCATCCATCCATCCATCCATCCATCCATCTATCTATCTATCTATCTATGTCTCTCCATCCATCCATCCAGCCATCCTTCAGTTTATTATCTATATATCTGCCTGTCTGTCCTTCCATCCATTCCATATGTGACATCACAATTTCGAACGTCTATGGTTTTTGCAGCTTCAAACAATGGTTTTAGACAACAGGAGGACGTTTTTAGTTCTGAAATAATATTTTAATTTAAAAAATTGACAGATTAAAGGAAAATGTGTGTTTTCCTTATATGAGCCCTTTAAGGTATTTTAGATAAACCTTTTGAGATTGTTGAGCCAGTTGTGGTCTGTGCATTATCAAACATTTGCAAAACTGACCTTGTGCTTTCTTTGAGGGCTTGGTCTTGTAATCAGCCCACTCTGGCTGGTTTCAGTGTGTGTATGCTTTGTGCTGAGTTCTCTTGAGGTTAGCACAAGCTTTTCCAAGTTAAATCCATATAATGAGTATTTGCAGTGTTTCTCAATGCCATATATCAGAGACAGTTCTGGAAGCAAACAGCGCTCCAGTCCTGTCAGAGCCCCCCAGCTGCTCTACCTTTCACGGATGGCGGTCTCTGCCTGAGCCGGAGAAGATTTGTTGTGCTGCGTGTTTCTCTGAGGGGAGCCTAGAACTCTGGAAAGCGTGCCTGATGGGCCTGCAGCCAAAACACAGGGTCACACAGTGTACAGGAGGACAGGCTCACCTCCGCAGCCCTCCTCTCCTTTTCTCTCTCTCAGGAACAGCTGCTGCAATAGAGAAAATGGCCCGTGAACGGCCTCCCTGCACCACCAAACTGCCCTAGTGCATTCTGGGAAATTTAGACATCTGCTTAGTTATTCATCCCCAGGTCTTTACCATATAGGGGCTATCTCACTCTCAGATCTGAAAGCTCAGGGTAGGGGCCGAGAGAGAGGTGTGTTCGTACAGCTCCCACAGCTGTTACTCTCTCCGCAGTCTAAAGAAGTCTTAGAGGAAGGTTTTGGAAAGAACCCGGCAGCATCTCGCCTTTAAAAGAAAACCTGATTTGCTTAAACTAAAAAGAGCAGCCAAGATTGTAAGATTGTTAATTCGCTGTGACAGACTTGTAGAAATAAGACCCAAGATGGCGGTTAAGGGCCAGACACACCAAACCAATATCAACTAGCAGCAACAAAAGCTGACTGTAGTGTTGCCTCACGTCGCCTGCATCTGGGCAAAAAGTTTGAGCTTGACACCACCAAGACTACAGCCAACAGAAAACTAGCATGTAGATCCTGCAAATTCGTAAGAGGAAATAACTCCATATCAGCAGGTGGCATTAGTCTGTATTCGTTAGGCTACTGGGAAACCAGAACCACTGTGGATCTGTGGTCTCCCTCACTGATGGGCTCCACTGCCAATTGCTCAATTGTTCAAAAAAAGCTGCAGACAGTGTCTGACCAGTAACCAGTAGAAATGTTTCTAAAATGTTAAAATGCCCAGTTTTCTTGTTTTCAGAATGTTTAAGGTTACGACATTTGTTAGAATGTTCATCATGTACAAATAATAATATATATGTTAAATGGGGGAGAATGTTCCTTGTTAAATGCAAAAACTAGGCTGACAGATGCTCAACAATGGCTCGATATTGGCCTAAGGCTGACCGTATAAACTATTTAAATTAAAATGGGCAATTTTACCCAATATTTTTGTGTGAATTTTTTTATGCTTCTTAGTGTATGTTATTGTTAGCTTAGCATTCTATCATGGCAACTCTCAGAGGGATTGGCACGGTTAAGTACATGACAATGTTAATGTGTTTGGTCTTGGCGGAATAGATCTGCTACGCTGCTGCGGCAGGGCAAGTACCGACTTGCTACTGCCAATATATCTACAACATGTTGCTGTGAGCATGTAAAAAATACTGCTGCTCCACATATAACATATATGAATATCCCCGATATAGCATACATGAATCAGCCCCATAGCAGATCTGTACAGGTGGAGCTGGGGAAGGTGGAGGGTTTCTGAAGCACGCTGTAACTGCTACAACAAACACTAGCCAAGTTTTTGAATGTTGAGCGGCGAGCTCATTGGCTGCTGATACAAAAAGAACCAGTCAGCTGCACCAAGTGATGATGTCATTATGTCAGTTTGAGTTAGACCTATCGGACTGCACCATCTAGAGTTTCATGCCAGAACTTTGGATTTGTGAGTCAAGTTTTTGTGCTCTTCATATGAGTTCAGTTTCAATTCAGTCAAGTTTAGGGTTCCATTGCTGTCTTAAGGTGAGGTCACATTAGAGAAATTTAGACAAATAAAGGTCTATTGTCAAGAGTGTAGCGATGTATGAACCACTGCTTACACAGAAATCACTTTTAAACCAGACAAATTTTAAAACCAATTGGTCAATGGGGCAAATTTGTGGGATTAACTTGAACCCTTTGTGAAATCTGTCTGGGGAAATCCTTCGCCCTCAGCAAAATTCCCAATCATACAGGTTCCTATTGAAATGGATTTTGCCCATGAAAATTCACTGAACAACGGTAAATGTGACTGCACCTTTAGATGGCAGCTGAAGAAGCAAAAAAGCTTGGTATACACAACTAGAACTGAGCTGTTGTATTTTGGATGCTTTTGTCCTCACCAGACTGCACAACTAGCTTAACCTGCAGGACTTCTTTGGTCTACAATCTTTAACTGTAAGAGGTTGCTGGTCAGCTAGATTCACTAGCTTAAGTTTTAAAATGGAAATGAAGCGGATCTTTTCAGCAGGGTGGATGTTAGATTCACTTCTCTCCCGTTGTTTCTCCAGTGTGGATAGAGTGTTTGATTTCTGTGGCATGTGTCAGGAGCTAGTAGTCAGTGTTGTTTAGGAATACAGGAAGTGACAGAGTGTAATGACTCCGCTCTTGGTTAGTTTTGACTCACTGATCTTTGCCTGGCCACTGTATGTGTGTATTGATGTGATCTTTCGTCCTGATGTATATGTCAGCTGATAAGCGTGAAACGAGCCCGAAGACCGAGCAGACATATTCACGTCACGTGTGTTTGTGTGTTTATGTGTGACCGCTCTTCACAAAGTTGCCGTCCACTGCAGCTCTCTGTAATTGTGTATTGATCAGGAAGTCTCTTCCAGTCATCTTGCTTTCCCAGTGGAACAAAACACACATCACACTTAATCTTAGTGGTGACAGCAATTCATATAACAGATGAGGAAAAATAAATAAATAAATAAAAACATGCACTTGATTTTTACATGTTAAGAAGAAAATGTGAGGGATGTCCACAATTAGTATAATGCGCTGCAGTTTCTGAGTGGTTTTAGGTGGTCACTGGCCAAAAAACTCCCAGGTATCTATGATATGTTTTTTTTTTATGTTTTACTGACTGCCACGTTAATTCTAAGTCTAATATGGGTTGAAAAGTAAGAGGACACCTCTATCTCATCTATCCATATGATTTGAGATATCATTCATGCATGTAGCAACAACATTGTTTTTTTAAGATTAGGATTATATATACTGTACAATCCCTAACTTAAAGTATGAGAAACAGTGACAGTGCTGTTCACTTTAGCAAGGTCTACTAATGATAGAAAAATCCAGAGAGTATCAGCTGAGCACTCACAGTTGACTTCTTCACTTCTTCACACAAATGCATAAATGAGGGGCAGGGTTAACCGCTGCTCTGACTGTTGACCTTTATCCAGGGTCAGCATGTTGCCTGCGGCCCTCAGAAGCCCTGATAGACACTTGGAGAAGCTATCTGACTCAGTCTTATGGATTCAGTCACTCATTCTGCCACTGTATGTGCTCACTGACCCTCCCATAATGCTTTATAGTTGAGTCTGTTATTTTAAGTGTTCTGATTTCCTCTCTCGGCCTGTGCTTGTTTATTGAGAAAAGTTCTGGCTTTGCTTTCTTCTTGTCCAGAGCCTGCTTAAGTAGAAAAACAGACCAAATCTGGCTGCCTCAGCAAAATATTAGCAGATTTATTTTTGTATAGAGTATCCTGTCAGTTTGAGGTGAACTGTAGTGCCAAGCTTGGTGAAAGAAAATGCTATTTTAACAGTCATGTGTTGGTTTGACACAAACTCCTCAATGACAATGTTCCATTTTATCCTCATAACAGCTTGGAAATGCTATTTTTCTTGGGAAAAGGCATACTTGAAAGGAAATTTCAAAAACTGATATCCTATAATCAAGGGACTGAAGTTTCAGCACAACTTCCTACATGACTAATAATTGTTTTAATAATAACTGAAGCTTATGAGACAATGACATGTGTTTTGATGACAACATGAATTCTTCATCAGTAATGTGATGTCGTAAGCCTCTCTGATTGTGTTACTGAGAGAATTTGACAATGAGGAACCCCTATTAGATTTCATTGTGCTGTTAATGCAATTAAAGTGTAGTGTGATCCGTGGTTCACTTTTAACGCTGGGCGTAGCTGGAATGCTCGGAATTGGAAAAAGCCCTAAAGGTTCCTTGTAATTCAAGAGCAACAGAACGTTTGCTGTTATTTTATGGTAAAGATGAAATTTATGGAGTGCACGCAGAAATAAAACACATTGGTTCTTGAGCCAAACACACCTCAGTGGGCTGGAATGCCCAGAACGGGTGGATAAACAAGCCAAGTTCACATTTACACTCTTAGGTTTTGGCATTGAGGCTGATTTATGCCATAGTTATTTTAAAGAGTATTTTGTTATACCTACCGTTAAAATGTTTGATAATATTTAAGATTATTTAATGTTTTTGAAATAAGTCTCTTATGCTCATCAAGGCTGCATTTATTTGATCAAAAATATAGTAAAATTGTGAAATATTATTACAGTTTAAAATAACTGTTTTATTATTTTTTTAAATGTAATTTATTCCTGTGATGCAAAGTTGCATTTTCAGCAGCCATTACAGTCTTCAGTGTCAATTGAACTTTCAGAAATCATTCTAATATATTTCACACACACACACACACACACACACACACACACACACACACACACACACACACACAAAGAAAAGCAGAGAGAACACCCTGTAAGACGAGGGCAAATTAAAATGTATACCAGACAATAATATTTTCATGAGCTGGTTTAGCAAAAACTGTACACCATTAGGAGAGGTGTGTCACTGAACTCTTGCCAATGTCAATTTTGACAAAACACAGGATTTTCCTCTGAAGTCAATCATCAGACATAAGAGCACACACCTTAGGACAGGGGTGTCCAATCCTGCTTCTGGAGGGCCAACGTCTTGCAGAGTTCAGCTCTAACCTGCCCCAACACACCTGTCTGGAAGTTTCTAGTAAGTCTGAAGACCTGCCCATTACAAGGGATCTTGCTTAGCTTACCTATCTTACCTATAATCTATCAGTGTCTTTCCAATCTGCCTAACAATTAAAGGGATAGTTCACACAAAAACGAAAATTCTGTTATTAATTACTTCGCCTCATGTCGTTCCAAACCAGTAAGACCTTCGTTGATCTTCGAAACACAAATTAAGATCTTCTTGATGAAATCTGACAGCTTTCTGACCCTCCATAGACAGCACAACAGGGGGGGGTTGTTGAATGAAGTTATTTTTGTTTTCTTATTCTCGTAGTTTCATATTTTACCAGTGTCCTTACTACGTTGCGCATCAAAAATATCTTAATTTGTGTTCCGAAGATGAACGAAGATCTTACGGGTTTGGAACGACATGAGGGTGAGTAATTAATCACAGAATCATCATTTTTGGGTGAACTAACCCTTTAAAAAAATTAATTATTGCCGATACTTATATGGTCCCTGATACAGTATATTGTAAAGAAAAGAGCATTGAGAATTGAAACAGAGAGATAACGAGAGCGGGTCGGTGTAAGACATATTTTAGAGACTTGAGTGATTGATGGAAGGAGAAATAATCAGAAAAGAAGGCATGACTCTTCCTTCATCACTCTGGGATGCTATGAATCACCTCATGTTACTTTTGAGTGGAATGAAGCCTGGATCCAAATCCAATTCCTGCTGCTAGTTATCTCTCCGAGTTCAGTTCACACACACACACACACACACACACACACACACACACAGACAGACAGATAGCATTCGTGAATAGATCTGATGCTGTCAGCCATAGATTGCAGCAGCGTTCCAACTACATACTCATTAAATGCCTGCACAAGGGTTCATGCATGTTTGGAGGGCTTTGAAGGTTGTGTAAGAATGCTGGGAATTCAAAATAAGGAGTTTTAATACATGTACCTGTTATGAAATGTTACAATGTGCCTGAGCTGCAAAGTTATGACAGCACTTGTGCCATTAGACTTGGTGCTGACAATTTTCATTATGGTTGGTGAGTCAACACCAGGAGACCCTGACAGAAGAGTGAAGCCCCTGAGCCATTCACCTGCACTTTTTCACACTCTTTCGTGTTCTCACTGTGAAGTCAGCACAGAGATATCCATTTACATTGACATTTCTCATGTCCGCAGCCTGTCGTTGACATTTTTGCTCCCTTCAGTGTAGGCCTCAGATAAATGAAGAGAACCATGACTCCTTGAGTAGTGTGGAGACCTGTGAACTTTTTAACGTGGTGTTGAGAAGTGCTGGTCACATGCTTTTCTCCTAATCTCACCTCCTTCATCACCTCGCCTCGCTTGGCTGGTTCAAGTTATGGTGTGATAAAGACACTATCAAGAGATGATATACCAAGTTTACTTGAGTAAAATCATGTTTAATTATAGAATGTCTTTTGAGGAACTACAATACCTATAATTCTGAAGAGGTCTGCCAATCAAAATAGCTCCTCAGCTTTGCAAATGAATGACATCTCTCCTCACTATTTATACATGTATATATATATATTTGAATATTTTGCAATTAACCTATAGTATATTTTTATACTTATTAGGGGTGGCACGGTACACAGATGTCACGGTTCGGTACGTACCTCGGTTCGGGGGTCACGGTTCGATACGATTTCGACATGAAAATAAAAGAAATCTACTATGCTCGGTTTCTTTTCATTTATTTTGAACAGACAGTAGTGCAAATTAAAAAAAAAAATCCATCTAGATGTGAAAATACTACATTAAATTTGTTTGTGTAATTTCTAACACGTCATCCTAACGAGATGCAATGCAATGTGATGCAAATTCTGCTAATCAGAATTGTTGCCCTAATTAACCACAAAGGTAAAATGACAAAATTACAGATTATATTTTTGAAATATAGTTTACATCACAGCTGACAGCTCAGGTGCTGATTGTGTTTGTACAGGCTTAAAATTATTATTGTTAAATTTGAATTTGAATATAATTTTTGTGTGACTTTATTAGCCATAATAAAAGCAACAATTCGCAGCATATGCCATGTCACACTCTCATGGCAATTCATTTTATGTTTTGACAAATTGGTGGCCAATTCATATGAATTTGTATGATCTTATTTGTATTTTTCATATGATCTTATTTTTCATATGATCTACTTACACCCCACTGACAGTTAGGTTTAAGGGTTGACCTTCATGATAGATTTTTCTTTTCTTTTTTTTTCTGAAAATCATTAGTTTCCATAAGTCACATCATGTGATTTCATACAAAAATTACATTTCATCAAATAGTAACATTTTCCCATGAGATTGGGTTAAAACGGCTATCATTTATTATTTTAATAATTTAGAATATGAATAATAACCCCAATGAATAAGTCTTCCACCAAGTAATATAGTTCTAGCTTATGTTCTAGGCGGTTTTAATGTTTTAAAGTAGCAGCTTGCCAGATTAAAATGGAATTCAGTAGAATACAACCAGATTGGAAAGAAAAAAATCCTATTTGTTTTGATTTAGCGATAATTTATAATCCTTCCAAGACAGAACATGATAGTGAGAAACTATGCCAATCATAGAAATCGCAGTTACTATGGAAACACAAAAGAGTTCAGCAGTTACCGCCCACTGAAGCATTGTGCTTGACGTAATGAAGCCAGTCTCCTGATACTTTCAAACTTTATATATTTATACTGTATATCTATTTGACCATTTATAGGCCTACTATTAAAATGTTTTTATACTATTTTATTTAATACAGTAAGTACCTCTGTTTTTCTTTCTTTCTTTCTTTTAATCAAGTATTGTAATGCTATTATTCCTCTCAGTAAAGGATGGGTGAAAAGTTGACAGTTTTCTAGAATGAATGTTTGATCGAGTCGTGCCAGCGAGGCTTTGTGCAGAGAATGCAGATGTAAGTCATCCTCTGTGAGGTGACTCTCCCTCAGGCAGGCTGGATGTATGAGGTTTCTATAAGCTCAGATGAGATGAGAGGAGTCAGACTAGCGTGAGATGCACGGGCAGGCCTCTCTGTGTAATTGGTGTTTTCTGAAGGCGACAGCAAGCAGTGGTAAATCCTGTCTGTGTGAAAAATGATGAGGCTTCTGCCTCTGGTACTCTCTAAATGAGGAAGAGGACGTGAATTATCACACAGAAGCGCTGATTGAAGAGAACTGTGAGAGTTAGTTACATCAGAATAAGGCTGCTGAAACATATATGATGAATGAAAAATCTAGAGTGTTCACACTTAAAGATGATATGAAGCACACTTTTCTTTTCTGTGTTGATGTATTTCCTGTTGAAACAGGAAGTTTGCACGTTAAAAAATAAATACGCCCTCACATTGTGTCAATCACGTTTACACACTGCCTCAGAAACTTTCGACCGTCATAAAATTTTTGGGATCAGGTTCGATTTTCTGCGTTTTTGCATCCGTAGCATGCATTTTGATACGAAAGGATGAGGAATACGAAAAAAACGGAAAAACGCACTCGAACATTTCAGACTCAGTGTGCAATGACCTTTAGATTAGTAATGGCACTGTAAGACAAAGACAATATTTTAAATGTATATATCTGCTAAAAGTTTATTTTGCCATATTTAGGAGTACACTAGTATTTAGATGACCTCAAAGATAATAGTCATGGAATAAATGCCACAAAACTGTAATTTCATAGGGTTTTTAGGAACAATTTTCAAGCCTTTATAAGTCTGATACACTGATATGGTATAATCTTGATATTTCAGCATTATTCTATTAACTAAAGAAAGCCTTCATCACATAAAAGGTCTGAAACTAGTTTCCCAGAAGTTAATAGAGACCATGTCTGTCAAGCTTAAAAGAGACAAAAACCATAACAGTAGTTTATATGGCATGAGCACAATATTCCAAGTCTTCTAAAGTCATATGAAAGCAGAACAAAATATGGTAAAGTCTTAAATTTTGATCTGTTTCTCACATAAAATAACTGCATGGCTTTAGAAGAATTGGAATGTATTTTATGGACTTATGTTATGATTCTTTCATAGTGTTTCTGTACTTTCTGAAGCTTTACAGGCTGCAAATTATTGTTGTATAATAACATGTGTGTAAGAGTGTGTGAAAAAAAATATGATGTTAAAAACATGAGGTTGAGCAATTAATGACAGAATTTTCATATTTGGTTGAACTTCTCTTGATATTTGGCCTGCAGTAAAACTGTTGAGCTGCTAAAGTCATGGTGCTTTTCAACAATGAGGCTCCCTGCTTCCCATGAGCCAAAAAACAAAAGTTTATGCTACATGTGCTTGCTTGAGGTTTGTGTGCCCACATGTCTTTTTATGTGTGTGTGTATGTGGGTGTTCATTTTTGAGCACAGATTGGGCAGCGAGCAGCTGGCATCCTGGTGTGAAGAAGATGGTTCACCATGTGTGGTGGCTGAATACACAACAGTAGTGTGGTTTTGAAGGGATAAACATTACATTTTATGGAAAACAGCAGTGGCAAGATGTCTGAATATTCAAGTTTATGTGTGGGATTGAAGAGAATTTTAATGCTTGAACATTAGATCATGCTGATAATAGAAAAAAGAGAGTAAGATAGACTCATAACATGATGATAATGAGCTGTGCGCTGCAGTCATCGTGTTTAACTGTATGAACTCACACAGTGTGTGCAAAGAACCTCCACAGATCACACACACACACACAAAATCAAACAGTATCCAAACAGAAATATATGCATGGAATGTGTTTATGTTACATACATACAACCCCAAATCAGAAAAAGTTGGGACAGTATGGAAAACGCAAATAAAAAAAGAAAGTAGTGATTTCTAAATTTACTTTGACTTGTATTTCATTGCAGACAATATGAACACAAAATATTTCATGTTTTGTCTGGTCAACTTCATGTCATTTGTAAATATACATCCTTTCCTGTCATTCAAACCTGCAACACATTCCAAAAAAAGTTGAGACAGTAAAGCATTTACCACTTTGTAATGTTGCCATTCCTTTTCACAACACTTAAAAGACGTTTAGGGACTGAAGACACCAAGTGATGAAGTGCTTCAGGTGTAATTTTGTCCCATTCTTCCTGCAAACAAGTCTTAAGGTGGGCAACAGTACGGGGTCTTCGTTGACGCATTTTGCGCTTCAAAATGCGCCACACATTCTCTATTGGAGACAGGTCGGGACTGCAGGCAGGCCAGTCAAGTACCCGTACCCTCTTCCTCCGCAGCCAGGACTTTGTAATGAGTGCAGAATGTGGTTTTGCATTGTCTTGTTGAAATATGCATGGATGTCCCTGGAAAAGATGTCTTCTTGAAGGCAGCATATTGTGCTCCAAAATCTCTATGTACTTTTCAGCATTAATGGTGCCATCACAGAAGTGCAAGTTACCTTTGCCAAGGGCACTGACACAACCTCATACCATGACAGACCCTGGCTTTTGGACTTGTTGCTGGTAACAGTCTGGATGATGCTTTTCTTCTTTGGTCCGGAGCACACGGCGTCCATTCCTCCCCAAAAATACCTGAAATACTGATTCATCTGACCACAGTACACGTTTCCACTGTGTGATGGTCCATCCCAGATGCCTCCGAGCCCAGAGAAGTCGACGGCGCTTCTGGACACTGTTAACATAGGGCTTCCTTTGGCACAGTACAGTTTTATCTGGCATTTGTGGATGTAACTACGTATTGTGGTACTTGACAAAGGTTTGCCAAAGTAGTCCTGAGCCCATGTGGTGATATCGCTTATAGATGAATGACGATTCTTGATGCAGTGCCGCCTGAGGGATCGGAGATCACGGTTGTTCAGCTTGCGCCCTTGTCCTTTACGCACTGAAATTCCTCCAGATTCCTTGAATCTTTTAATTATGTTATGCACTGTTGAAGGTGAAATATCCAAATCTCTTCCTATCTTTCTTTGAGGAACATTGTTTTTAAACATTTCAATAATTTTCGCACGTATTTGTTGGCAAACTGGCGATCCTCGGCCCATCTTTGCTCCTAAAGGACTAGACCTTTCTTGGATGCTGCTTTTGTACCAAATCATAATTACAATCACCTGTTGACATCAACTGTTTCAAATCACATCATTATTTAACCAATTTACCTCATTACTAGCCCTAAATTGCTCCTGTCCCAACTTTTTTTGGAATGTGTTGCAGGTCTGAATAACAGGAAAGGATGTATATTTACAAATGACATGAAGTTGACCAGACAAAACATGAAATATTTTGTGTTCATATTGTCTGCAATGAAATACAAGTCAAAGTAAATTTAGAAATCACTACTTTCTTTTTTTATTTGCGTTTTCCATACTGTCCCAACTTTTTCTGATTTGGGGTTGTACAAGGAAAGCATACTTTTCTTTTACATTATATGCATTGTCGTTTTAATACGATTGCTGTATCTGTTTCATACTGACCCATATCTCTTTTACAAGCTTCTTAGCATGGCATGGGTCACTTCTTTAATATAAACCTACTGTAAATCTGACTTATATGGAAATTCATAGCAGTACTCATCAGCAAGTGGCCCGCAGGTCAATAATCCAGCCTGTCAATCATTTTTTATGTGGCCA